>JASKGO010001693.1:0-11858 GCA_030556065.1 Holobus sp. GC000080
AATTAATTATTGTTTTTAGTTTTTATTTTTTGGAATTCACTTTCGCTGTTTTTGTTGCATGTTTTTTCAAAATATTAATTAAACATTTTTTTTCTTTTATTATGTGTTTTTTTTTTTAATTTATAATCATAACTTATTTTTTATTTAGGTGAAATAAATTGATTAATTTTACCAATAGCAATAAGTAACTCTTCTTATTAGTTATTAGAAATAATAATTATAACTTGGAAATTTTGAGGCAATCGGCGAGATGCAAATAAAATGATATATTTTGGGTCAAAGATTGAGCGTCAAAAGCGAACGATTTTATACTGGGTATTTGTAGTACACTCAAAAATACGAGTGTTTACTTGGAAAAGGGTCGCTGCTTATCAAGTTCCTTCTCTCGTGTTATCTCCGATATGAGGACATACAAACATATCGAAACGAAAAAAGCAACTTTATCGCCTCCCAATAATAATAATGAAAATAATAATTTATGTGCGCTGATCATAAGAGAGCAGTCATAAACAACCCTCAAAAAATCGAAAATCGTTATGCAATACTGTCTTATCGGAAAACTTATATTCCTTGGCACAATGTTGTAACAGAAAGTAAGATTCGAACTCAAATATTACTTACTGAACCGCTTTTATCAGTGGCTTACTTATTATTATTATTATGTTTCGGTTGTATATGCATACATACGAGTTGGTAGTTTTTGTTATTTTTCCAATCTGAGAGACTGTAAAGTTACGATATGTGTAGAGTACTTCCTTTTCATGCCCATTATCAACAGCGTCCTGTTTTCGTTACTACTGAGTCGTAAATAATAATTAAAGTACATTATTTATGTTCCTTAAAATTTAATTTTCTTTTCCAAGGCTGTTTTAATTCTTTTTTTTTTTAGTGATTTGATTGTTATCTAATGGATTTTCTACTGTTTTGATTCAGATATCTGAACTTTGGCAATTTGCGGTATTTTTATTTTTTTCTAGAAATGTTATCTATTTTTAAAGCTAAGTTGTTTAAAACTAGAGTAAAGGAATACAGTACGAAATTATCCCTCTATAATATATTATTTAATTTTTTTAAATTTTTAAATATTAGAAACGAGAAGACGCATTCAGATTCTTTTTTGTTTTTGTTTTTACTAAAAAACTGAAACGTAAGTCTAATTTTCATTAAGCCAATAAATAGTAAAAGTAATCAATCGAAGTACAAAGCTTAATAATTAAATTTTGATTGGCAATTAGTATTTCTTGTCTGCTAAAACCATCGGCCCCGGACTGATTACAGTAATTAGTGAGCTCCAAACTTTACGTACTCTTGAACTAAATTTCCAAACAATTAAATGTGTTATTTGACAATTAAACAAATTACCTTTTGTCGTAAGCGCATTCAAGGATTGGGAAACATTTCGTCTCCACTTTTACTTTTATTTTATTAAAAAGGTAATAAAATGGCTCTGCGCTTACCACAAAGCGTCAAAAATTAGTAAAACAAATGTGCAATATAGTTCAGAAAAAAAAAAACAAGAACAATTCCGTACTTTATTGTAAAAAGTGAAAATGTTTAAGAACCGTAAATACGAACTTTTTTTTCTATTTTATATCAACGGGTTTATTCGCTTTCGTTTGAGCGAAACAAATTTGCAAGACTTGACCGCATAAAATACAGAATACATTTAATGTAGTATAAGCTATTTTAATGCCGGACAATTAGTTGAAATGAAGCGCATCGAAACGACCTAGGGTAACACGTAAATTATTTTTGAGTCTCTTTATTTGTTTACGCTCCTCCCGCTCGAAATAGTGGTTTATTTCGGGCCCGCACTTGACTCATGCAATGTTTTTGAATCTCACCCATAATAACCTTTGAAAAATGGAAAAGTTCTTTATTTTTTAATTTTGTTTTTTATTTGGCGTCATTGAGTTTTTCCCGCAGTTATTAAGACGCACAATGAGAAAAGTGTTTTCAATGAATTCGCAATTAAACGTCCTTGCGGGTTTCCTTGCGTGCAACTTTTCAAAACGTTTTATCATAATTATTGTAATGGTAATAGAGAAAAGAGTTTCCTACTATTGCTCCGGATGCGTCACGGAAAGGACATTTTGCTTTCTTCCCGACAACAGCCGTCATTTATTTTCTCTCATTTGCTTTTATTCTTTGTTGTTTTCTTAAATTTAATTTTGTTTAAGTTAGGATGGGATGGAAAAGATACCATGTATGTGAATATTGAGTGAAAAGAAAATACGAAATTGAGTATAAAAGAATGCAAGAGACCAATTAATCAGTGAAAACATTCATGTTTCGTTTGGCGCCTGCAGTATTAAGAAGCGGTTACTGGTAGTTTCTAAAAAAGAAGTTTGATTTATTGGAAAGCCTTCACAAAAAGAGATTGAGTGTTAGAAAGAAAAAGGTTCCTTTGATTTGATAAATTATAGCAAACATGTAGTCTTAACAAGATGATTACGCTTAATGTAGGCTAGTAATTTAAACTAATTCTGCACAACCATAAATTTTAATAAATCGCCTTTATTCTTGCATTGGAAATTTGAAATTTATAAGTATCAAAAATTAATTTGCTCTTTGACTCTCATTCAATGAATGGTAACTAATAAAATATATTCTTCACTTCAGCATTAAAAAGATTAATTTTGTTGCAAAATTTACTTTAAATGTTTTACTTTTTGAAATTATTTCATCCATAAACAGATTTTTTTATAATTTCTGATTCAAAAGTAATCTTTAAAAAAATTACCTTTATTATCTTTAATAATTATTGAAAGCTAACAAGTAGTAGAGATTTAAAGTTTAACCTATTTGGTAACTCTAAATATTTACGATTTGGATATTTTTACAAAATTACACAATTTAATTTTGATGCAAATTATACAAATTAGGCAATAAATTTGCCAAAAAGAATTAATTACTAATAATTTACTCAAAAAAAAAAAAAAATGAAGCACAGCTATAATTATTCATTATAAAAGGTGAGTAAAATTGAAGTTTATGTTATAAGCATTTCTTTTTTAATTCTTATCAATTAACATATTAATTACGTTTTGTGTAAATGAATTTTAAGATTTATGTATGTACGCACGCTTAATTAATGCAACAGTTTATACATTAGCGATTTTTCATAATTCAGTTGTAAAAAAAATGAAAAAATAGTTCATAATGTCCAACTGTAGAAAATAATTATTTATAATAATAATTAAATAAGACTGGTTAATGATAAAAAATAATTAACGTCGTAACTACTCGTAAAAAATTGTTTTATTTTAAAATTAGCAACAACAATTTCAACAAATGATTTCAAATTGAAATCAATAGAATCGATCTAGAAAATCGAAAATCGAATTCGATTCATAATGCATTATCCTTGATCACATTTAGATGTCTGATCCATTACACGAATAGTACTCGTACTAGATTACAAACTTCATGTAATAACAATAAACATTTAAAGTGTCTATAAGAATATGTATATTTAATTGAAAACACGTCTGATGGTGGTGTACGACTACCTACTCGTTCATCATTTAGAGATACTGCTAGCTTATTGTTGTTATTAATAATATTGAGGTGATTAAATAAGTGTGTGGTAGTAGTATCCAAGTGAACTTTTTTCCTTCAAGTGATTGTTTAAGTCGGAGAGCAATGGACGATGAACGATAGTAATAATAATAATAATATTAATCATCATCATCATCATCATGATGGTCCATCCTCCACTAGGTCACGGTCGTACGCTCTATACGTGCACAGTTTCACTCTTTTTCCCTCCATCATGGATCACTTTCACCGTTGCGAGTGAAAGAAATTCTCTTCTCGGCTCGCGGCCTCCGTTGCCTCTTTAAATTGGAAAAATTTCCAAAAATTTTTATGGCTTTACGTCATAGTTCCTGTAATTATTCAAGCTATTTTTTAATTGTAAAATTAACGAAAATTTAAAAAATAAATTTATATTTAGTTATTTCAACTAAATGTTTGTTTAGGACCGATTATTTAAAACATCTAAACAATTAATAAATTATATTCATAAAGTAGAAATTATGTAGCAAATAATAAAACTGAGCAAATTGTGAACATAAAAAAATTGTAACAATTGCAATTAATTGAAAAAAAGTAAAGTAAAAATGAAATTTTTATACGGTTGACGTGCCTAAACGCGTGGTTGCACCATTATTTCCATGGATTTCCATACAAAGACTTCGAAACTGAGCAACAGTGGAGAGAAACTTTGAAATGTGTTAATTTCATTTGTCACCGATAAACCGCAATTTCTACACTGATCTCGCCTCGAAGAAAGTGAAAATGAAATAATAATTAAAGAGCAGAAAATTGGACAAAGAATTAAGTTCATCCTACCGCAGTCTACTATACAGGGAGACCGATAAAAACAATTCCATCTTTAATCACTTATATTATACCTAACAAATTAGGTAACAAATATCTGTTGCATTTTTTAATCGAGCAATTTAATTTGTGCAAATCAATTTTCAAAGAATATTTTAAAATAGTGAATTTTTTTTTAAATTATCTACTTTATTTTTAAGAAGCCATTCCGTATAGAAACTTATATTTTGGAGAGGACAGCTTATATACAGAAGGAAATCAGTGAAATCTTCTTTTGAAAACACTTCGCTTCACTTCCGTGTCTTACCCTTCGCATGTACGTTCTTGATTTAAGAAACTGGACCATAAAACGGAGAAAGTGCCCATCCGAGAGAATTTATTGTCCATATAAATTAATAAAAGCGAGGCTATTGATCTCTTTAATTGGATGACCTTATAGTTTTAATTAAAATGCATGTTTAATTGCATTGTAAAATTATTACATTCGTTATAATTACTTTTATTGAATTTTGTTATTGTAAAAATTTATGAACTTAAAATAAATATATTGCTTCATTTCATATTATGTTAATTACATATTTTGCAGTTTTTATAACTTCCGGAATTAAAATACTGGGTGCGCCACTGAAAGGGTCACTATGAGATGCACAAAAAAAGGTTACAATGTATAAAGTTTTGTATTTTTAAGTGGAATTATATTCTTTTTGTAATTTATAATAACACTCCTTAAAAAGCTCTTTCATATGATAAATTAAACTTTTGTAGAAACTAAAGCAATATATAGGAAGAAAAACACGTATGTAAAAATTTTGCAATTATAACCTAACCTAACCTCATATCAAATAAATATTTGTATTTATTTTTTTGAAAAATAACTGTATAATAATTTTTCTTGATCTCGCGCCGAAAGTACGGGCTTTCTGGCCGCATTTGACTCCGGGAAAAGCGACTATTGTGGCCGCAGCGCACTTTAGCAGGTTACAAGATTTTTGTGGCCGGCAGTCCAGAAAATTCATGTATGCGGCCAGAAAGCCCGTACTTTCGGCGGGAGGGTGCATTCTAACCTATTAGTTTGCTGTCACTGTCAATAATATTTTGATTGTGCGCTAACTGTATGCGGCCATAAAGCCCGTACTTTCGGCGCTAGATCAAAAAAATAGTATACTACCCACGGCCAGAAAGTTTTGGATGTCCTAGCGTGAAACTGACTTGACAGTTCGAAACGTCAAATGTGAATTACTTTAAAGTACTAGTCATACTAGTTATGTAAATAAATTGAACCTAACCTCACTTTAATTTATCTTTAAATTTTGCATTTTCGCCCTAGAAAGGGATGATAAGGTGCGCATAAAGTACTTTAGTCACACTCGCTTCGCTCGTGCTCCCAAAAATACTCGCTCGTTTCACCCCTCATAACAATACTAGTAACTTAATCTACTATTACTTCAATTTAATTAAAAGTCCTGATGGTAATGTTTTCTAATAGTTTGCACGGATATACAAAGGGATCACAAATTATGTTAGTATCTTATTTATCCATGTCGAACACCCAGTACATTTTCACGTTTTAAGGATTTTCATTGAATAAGCCATAAAGCAATGCCTAGCCGCCTATTGGTAAAGGTTTTTTAATGCAAAATTCAATTTTGATTAAAAAAAAAGCTATTGGCATATTTCCGAATTTGCATTTCGGTGGTGCACCCTTTATACGTATAAATTATTTGTTCCTATATTTTTATTTGTTTCATTATTCAAAATAATAAAAATCGGAAAATTAATGGTAATTTTTTTTTTCAATGTTAATGGTTTTACAACCATTATTTGGCCACCTTTTACAAAACAAATCAATGTTCTCGAGTATAAAAATAATAATTAATAAACTTAATTACAATAATACCAATAACTTCTCCAATAATTAAAGTTCTTTTCGAATGCGCAAAATAAACTGCCTCGGAAAATGGACAATTACGGAAAATTGGACGGAAAAAATATGATTGAAAACCTCTTTATGGATACATCGCGAGAAAATAAAGCAAACAATACAATATGAAATTTTTAATGTCGTTTGTAGCCCGGAATTGACTTTCGTTCGTCATCCACCTACACAGTGAGTTTCGCAAACTCCTTCCTACCTGCTTTGTTGGCGTTTTTAGCTCGTCTCTCTTCTTAATATTTTTAACATTTGACCTTGGCAAAGTGTCTGGTAACGTTTCTTTTTAGCACTTCTCTTGTTTGCACAAACCGTTAATGCTTTTCCTGAAGCCAAACCAAGCAAATGTTGGGATAATCAAAGACTGCTCGCAAATACTCGTAGATAAAAAGACCCCTTGATGATTGTATGTGCCTACCTATTTGCTATTTACATCTGAACTAACAACAGCAGGAAAGGGATGCAAATGCACTTTTTTTATCATCGAATTGCTGACTATTTTTGGACGCCCACGTAAATTGTCGGTGTAAATATTTGCCGGCGACTTTCGATTGTTTTATTTTATTTTATGTGTATGCTTTTAAAACAAAATTTTAGATGGTTGTATAAAAAAGAGTCGTTTCGTGACATTGAATATTGGATCAGAAATATCCCATGATTTGTGTGCGATCCCGATTTAGAAATGTAGTAAACATTCGAGAGGAAGTTGTAGAATACTCGTATATACATGATTTTTAGTTCCGTTTCTATTTTGAAAAACATTGAATTATTATGCACTGAATCGCAAACATAATGGTCCATTTTGGGATGCTTAATTATGGGTTTTGTACGTGGTCAATGATCAAAATATGGATCACAAAAATTATTACTTGAATTATTATTTTGTTGCTATTTTGTTATATTTTCCAATGTTTTGTTAATTTATTGTCCAAATACAGAAATGTTCTTTCTTAATTACAACTTTTTTTCTGTAAAAAACTATTATTTTTTTCGAAAGTTAGTAAAATATTCGCTATTCTGTTTTTTCGGTAATTTTCTTGAGTTCTGGTTCGGTTGGTTTTATAAAAAAAAAACTAATTGTCAGCTTATACTTAAGTAATAAAGACAAATTTCAAAAAGTTGGTCATTTCAAGTTTTAAATATTTGAAAATTTGCCAATAATATAAAATAATATTATTCCAAATTGTCAATGTTTTAAGTTTAATTATACTATACTTATAATACTGCCCTCCAAGGCATATCATAAAAACGAACCACTTTGGGGAATTTTTTTGACAACTTGATTGTAGAATCAAATCTGGGGATGAAATCAACGCCAAGTTCACTTTTTGGTGAACTTGACTTTATACCAAATTATACCAAAAGAAGGAACAATTCTATAAAAATAAATAAAAGAAAATTATCCATTCTAACACTTTTCAAAGGAAAGCAGAAAGATAGTTAGATTGAGATAACAAAGAATTAAAAGAGCGGGTGTGTGATGATAAAAATGAAGTATTCTCATCACTAGAAATTGGCTTTTCAAATGCAGAATGCTGAGCATTTTAAAAACAACAAATGCCATACCGCTTCATCAGCTTTCCAGTGAGAAAAGTACTACTCGGCTGCCAAGCATTTGATAATTTGATAAAGTTTGGCTCAAAGGACATATAGTAAAAATTAAACATCTTCTGCCTCAGCATTACTCCAATAATGTAGAATCGACTACGGTAGCCACATTTGCAGAAAGTACTACTGTTATCTTCATTCAGACCCAACAAACGCATCAAAAATTTTTCAAAACAATCTAAATGAAGAGGAGCGATGGTTAAAATGTTGAAAAATAGCCGCGACTTATACGCCACTCGAAAATAGTGTCCAAGCGTTAACATCCGCGGAAATCTCTGTAGCTGAAGAAACTGATCCCCCAAAGGAAAACAACTGAATTTAGAAACAAGATTATATAATTGGTTATTACTACTAAAGTTTCCTTGAGCAATTAAAATCTTCAAGACTATCTTCAAACCCTGGAGCATTCCCAAAATAATTTCTACACTTATGATTGAAGTCCCAAAATTGGTTGCTCACTGGCTTATCAAAAAAGACCTCAATGCACCAGAAGGGCGCCCAAATCCATTGGCTGAATCACTAATGAATCTAACAAACCACAAACCAAAAGGAAGACATCCACCAGACTTGGAAATAAAACCCAAGCAATTAAACCTCAAATAGGCTGATTAAATTTTACAATTTGTCATGTATTAATATACATATTTATTGTGTGGTTGCATATAGTGAATGTATTTAAATAAAATTGTTATCAGAGTGCGTGTGAGAGAGAATATTCGCGTGCGTGAATTAGAATCAGAATATAAAAAGAAATGTAAAGTCAGTCGATTGGAATCCGCCATCAATAAAGCCAAATTCAAACTTGGCACTTTTTTTGAGGTTCGGTCAGTTCTAGGGATGACGATTGATGACCCTATAGGGCGCCCTAAACTCTTTTTACGTGTCCATCTTCACGCAATTAGCAACTTAACAAATTGAAATATTGAAATTAAGAATTCGTTAATGAGCACTATTTGGAACATACATACATACTATTTTATTTTTCTCATGTAAAAAATTTTACTCATTGTCATAGTTCATTGAGATAATAAGTCAATGAAAATAAAACCAAAGGTCAAAAAAAATTGTATTTTGAATACAGTTTTTTTTTAATGGAAAGTTTCAAGTTCTAAATTAAAAATAAAATGACTTTAAGCAACACCTAACACTTCCCAACACCTATATCAAAAGACAACGTTTTCACAACAGAAAGTCATGGCAAAATTGACATATTTCAACCATTGACAACGATTTCCTAGATTTGGTTACATTGATTGGCCGGAACTTTTTGACGTGGGTGTCACATAAAATCTTGTATATAACTCGTGAAGTAGTAAATCTAACATCAGTATTCTTCCTATATTCGCCTGTTCGGCGTTGCCACAGGAAAACTCGCGAAAAGTTAACTTCACTCATTTCGATCGTCCCAGTGACAAACGCAGCACAGCGGCTCATTATGGAACTACACATATGTCATTGTAATTTTCCACTTTTCGCATTTGTTGCATAATTATGTAGCTATTACAAAATTTTTAAATTAATGATCCTTTCATTCATTTATGATTATGACAAATAATTTTTGTAATAAAACGTTTATAATTTAAAATTATTAGGAAGTAATTTATTAATTAATAATTTTATGAACATTTATTTGTTTAAACTAAATTTAAATTGCAATAAGATCTTTCCATAATAATAAATTTTCCAAAACACACAAAAAAAAATTAATGGCATGTAAAGTACAAAATCTGTAATTTATGTGATATTTTTAATGTTAGTTTTTACCAGCATTCTTAACCTTACGCACGGTTAAAAATGTAGAGAGACTTTTGCGAAAGTTGCATTTTGCCAATTAAATGTTTCATGCAAATGAACATTTAAACAAAAAACGGCTTTTAATGCACACACACTCAGAAGCGGCATTAACAGTTGTGAAATCGAAACAAATAATAGGAATGGTTAATATATAAATTTTACACCAAGTAATATTATTTATAAAATAAACGTCCTATTGGTGTGTACATAGCGAGAGCATATTATGTGCAAATACCGTCTGTGGTTTAATAACAAAACTTTATTTATGCATTCGTATGTGCTTAAATAGGTGCAGCCCCAAGCCCGTATCTCTTTATATGGTTCACTTATGATTATTATTACATATTAGGGTGTGATAAGTCCCCTACAATGTAAACTTTGAAATGCCGAACAGCCGAACGTACAAATAGAGAGAGGCACTAAATATTTATAACAGACGAATACGTTATAAATGCATCCGTTTAAAATACCCCATTTTCCTTGCTTCTGTTAATGCTGAACTGATATTATATTGTCTTTTTTTTTTAATTTTCTCACAAATTTGTAATCAAGCAAGATTACATTCAAATGTATTTAATTTTATATTTACTTTTCAGAGAGGAAACTTATTAATTTAATTAAATTAATTTGAAAACTATTGAAAAGCTATTTTTGTTAATTATGATGATAGAGAATCGGTTAAATGGGAAACGTTCTGCAGAATTCCAATATTCGAAAATGAGGAAAGTTTCCTAGTTCCCAAATTATTCTGATAATTCTCAAATTCAGAAATTTTTTAAAAATAATCATAAGATTATTTAATAAAAGAATCAAATATTAATATTCAAATATTTAAATAGGGAAAAGATCTCTTTGATTGAAGTATTGAATTGAAATAAAAATAAAAAAGTATTGTTTTTCACAGTTTTTTTTTGCATCCGGTTTATTTGGTATATTTCTTCAAGTTAATTATTAATAAAAAAATATTTTAAATTTCAAATTGGAAATAATTGACAATTATTTAGGGCACCTTAACTTTATTTGCTTTGCCTGCAGATTAATGTTATTGTCACGGCAAACGCAGAAAATGAAAAATTATCGATAATGTGCATAGACGCGCCGCGCCGGCTTTGCTAATCACCAACGGATAGCGCATGAAAACGGAAACCGGAAATGGAAACATAGATAATTTGAGGAGGAAAACGATTACAACTGTACTCGAATGTCGCGTGAATACGTACGTATAAGTCGCATTTTTTTTTCCTCTTCGTTTAATTTTAGCAATTGTTTTGTTTATCGAAACTTTCGTGAGTGCGTTTTTAAATAAACACTGTACGTATACGTACAGCGCGAGTTTAAAAGGCATCCGGAGAAAGTGAAAGCACTTTCTTAATTTCTTTTTCTCCAATAATAACGGATATTTTTACCTCGAGCCAAAATTATGTGTTTGTTTCTCAAGCAACGCTGTATTTTTATATTCTGATGTATACCTTAAAATATTATTATATTATATTAATTTTATACAATTTTTAATACATTATTTTTAGCTCAATTTATATTCATACAGCTTTAATTCTATGTAATAAATTATTTTTTATTGTATTAAGTTCAATTATGAAGTGGTTACTACAATAAAATTTTTATTTTTCGTCTATTACTTTAAAAACTAAAGTTATCGAATGTGATAATTTTAATCGATAAACTTTTACTTTTTTAATTAAAAATAAATTTTGATGTAAAAATACCTTGAATTTTAAGTGGTTGTAGTTGTTTTGCCAACTCTCTCCAATATTTATTTAAATATTTAATGGGAAAAAAATATGTTAAAAATATTTATATGACAAATTGAATTTTTTGAAAAACACATAAAAAGTGGATATAACATTTTATAAATTGAGTCGTATAAAAACAAAATTTAAATTATGTTTTTAAAATTTTCAATTTCCATATTGCTTACTGCATTAATATTAAAACATAAACAATAACAACAACAAAATATTCAATTTTGCACAGCTTTATCACATATTATTAAGTTCATTTGGTATACATTTTTTAATTTAGGAAATATAATAATATAAAATAATAAAAGAACTAATTCTATATTTTAGAAATCATTAGTTCTCTTAAGATAACGAATGCAATACTTAACATTTGAATGTTAATTGCGGAAATATTTGCATGGATAAATCTTGAATACAACTTA
>JASKGO010001695.1:0-21520 GCA_030556065.1 Holobus sp. GC000080
GCCGGCAAGATATGGGTAGTGGTGTTTGGGTAGGCATCCCCATCACCATGGCTGAAGGACCTTCGGGTCGATAGCCTCCCTGTGCTCAAAGCACAGAAAAATACAAGTACTACTATTTATGGTTTTGGGTTTAGTTTGCAATTTAAATAAACAAACATTGATACGTTTCATCATATTGTTTTTTTTTTAATTATAATTTATAGATCATGAAATTTGTCTTTTGAATAAATTAATAAATCTATTTATTGTAACTCTATAGTTTGAATTATTCATTATGTGTTAAAAACATTTATTTCAGTTACTAGAAAATAGCAATGTTAACTTAATTTACTAGTGCAGAAAAGGGTGAAAACTGCAAAAAGGGGAAGCCGCTTCCGAAAAGAGCCGATCAGGACGAAAGATACTTCCGAGTAAAGTACGATCCTGATCCTGGACGCAAATATCCTAGCGGCGTTAGCGTGTACCACACAGGATATACGCCCTTTCCAATGTTATGTTCTCCATATAAATAAATCGCAAACAATAATAACAAGCAACCGCTAAAAATAGTTTAAAACCACTGCCTTTATTAACTAATACCGCAACCTAAAAATCAAAAGGATAACTAATAAATAAGCGAGTGATTAATAGTACAAAGATACGAAAAGAGTGTCCTGTAAAAACAAAGAGACTCGTCCTTTATCCACACATTGCATGCCAAAGGTTTATTTTCCCGTTGTGTTTTAAGTGCTTTCATTATACTTCCACAGTATTACAGCAATATCACACACACAAACGCCTACATACAAATAGCTCAATACCGAATAAACCACAAGCTACAATGTTTTTTTTGTGTTTGTTTTCTTTTTCTGGTATACTAAACATCAACTGTTAAATGAATTTTAAACAAATAACATTTAATAATTATCACAATCAATTCGAGTCTTCAATAAAAGATTCTTTTAAAGTAATAAATGGTAAACAATAAGACTGAACTTGATGAATTTACGTGACTGAATGTTAAATCAAATATCCTAAAAGTAATTGTTAAATTTTTATAGTATAGTATAGTTGTTATATAAGCAGAAAAATTATTTGTTGGAATTTATTACTAAAAAGTAATTAAGCGGTGAGTAACAAATAAAGAGCTATAGGTAGAAAAGCTTTGGCTGCTGCAACGCTTTCTTTTAGATGAGGCAGTAGAAGTTTTCAGGAATTTTAGAGAGAACCGCTTTGGCTTTGCTATTATTTAATTTTTAATGCTAACTCTAACTAAAACTGGGTTTAAGATTTATTAAGGTTGTACATCATTAATAATTAACTTAAACCATTATTTAAATGCGAAAATATTTGAAAGTAAATCATCTTTGAAAATTTAAAGTTGATTGTAATTTTCTATCTTTTTGTTTTTAGGCAAAAATGCTTAATAATTTACTATAAAAAAAAATAGTTATGTTAAGAATTTTTTGGTAAAAATTATAGAGTAACGTAATAGTTAGATACAAATAAATAATTATTCTCCGCCAGAAATTTAATTAATTTGCTTGTTTTCCATTTTATTTTTTTTTTTGAAATTTGGCAATTTGTTGCTAATATTTACTGATTAATATCATATACTAGAAAACAATAAGTTTAGATAACATTTGTAAAAGGAAATTTTAAGTCAGCCATTAAAATTGGATGAATTGCAAATTCAAAATGTCCTTTATTAATTATTTATTAATTTATGAACTAATTTCAAAAATAAACAATTTTAAACAAATTTACTAGGTAAATTAATCAAAAGCTACTAAAAAGTAGTAAGCACTCATACAATCCGTAAAATTATTTGTATAATGACTTATTTTTATGAGCTAATATAATTATTATTTATTTAAATTACCTTAATTAAAATTATTATTATTCATTTTAAGTATATTTTTATAATGAAAAAGTAAAAAATCATAAATCCTTTAAGGTGTAAAGCAAATTTAAAATTAATTGATAGTCAGCTGGGAGGTAAAAATTTCCTTGAAAAAAAAAAGCAAAATTGTAAAGAGGAAACAATAAAATAATCCTAGCAGATTTTTAATATGTCCATATCATTATAAATTAACTGCTATAACATTTTTGAAGAGAAAAAATGAAGCAGTGGGGAGTAGAGTAAATATGAGAATGAATGTAACAATCAGTGGGGGGATATAATTGAAAAGTTACATTAAATAGTGGGTGTGCGTGGAAAAAAAGGTGTGAAAAATAGTAGGTACGTGTGTTGGTAGTGTTTTTCTCGTAGATGGAAAAGTGCGATTGAGAGGGTGGGCGAGCTCGGGCAAGCGCATTTTCCACCCCCGTCGCGCCTTCTACCGTTGAGCTTTCCAACAACACTATGACCTGAAATATCGCGTTCTCAGTTACGGTCGATTTTACCTCTATAAAACCTTTAAAGTTGTTATTATGTGCTAAAGTTAGATCGAGTGCATATCTGTAATTCGAGTGCCAAAAGCGGTGACCGGTGCCGAGCAGTCCGCGTCCTCGTTCCGGGCCCTTTTTACCCGCAAAACCGAAAAGCTCACGCACTATTGTGTAATATAGAAATTAATTAGTCAAACACGTTTGTCGTTGCTACTGCTGCAGCTGCTGCTGTTGCCGCCGCCGTCGCATTTCTCTCGCACTTGCTATTTTGCCACTTACGACTGATCTGAAATGGGGGCTAAAGGGAGTGTCGAAGCTAGCAAACTAAATGCACAAAACTGGAATAACCTGGAGGTAAGAAGCGCACCCTCCCAACTATATCATTTATCGCATTAGAAGCGCGGCGGGTAGTTCAACTGAGAAGTGCCTCAGATGACGAACGGTAATTGCTGATAAATCAAGAGTTTTCATACGATTTTTGCCATATTTATTTATAACGGAGGTCCTTCCTTCGGGGGTCCTGTAGGATGGTGATGTTTAGACGGTTACGTCACTTGCCGGGATGCATGCGATCGATGAGCTGCCCCTCCCTAAGCATCCACAACTCTGGCGGATGCTGTGCACCCATTATTATAGACTTTGCTTCCATCCACTAATTTCGAATCGATTGGAAATTCTTTAACACCTACAAATCATGCGAACCCCTTTTCGCTTAAAACCAATTAGCTAATGCATAAATAGCTCCTCTTTGCTGCCGCTACTTTTACTCGTTTTGCCTGTTAGTAGTAACACTTTAGGTCCCCTTGGCTTTATACGACTTCTTTTTGTTTATTTATATGCTTTATTAATATTTTAAATTTTTGGTAACTATTTTAAAGAATGTTTGTTGTAGAACTCTAATACCCTTATAAGTTTAAGACAATTTTTTGCTGGTGTGAAGGCGCCAGGTCATAATTTACCCTTATCAAAAAAACTAAAATTAAAAAGTAGTTTTTGTTGTTTTTATGTTTAATAAAATACCTTTTGGATTTTTTTTAAAGTGTTTTTTGTCAGTTTTTATGCAGTAAAAGCGCTTTACGCCTTACATATACTTAAGTTAAGTCTTAAATTTTGTTGTTAGTAATTGCTTAGTTACTTCACGTCATACAATATTTTTTAAATTTATTATAGCTTAGTTTATGCTAAATTTATCTCATCTACAAACACATCTATCCTTTTTATGAATTTAATGTACTGCAATATCATTTAATTACACATAAAATGTAAGTCCGCCGGTAATTAGTAAGGGTTTAAATTAAATAGTTTTATGCATTTATTTTTATCTTACACACCACAAAATTGATTGATGAATTTTCCATATTTAAATAATGTTTTATCAACTGTAGGTTTTAATTTTATTAATAAAATAAAATGGCCAAAATGTAAACATCCAAGCAAAAGACTAACAAAAAGTCAAACTACAAAGAACCGCAATTTATGAAGAATAAAAGGGGATCTTTTATGATTTGTTCTTTCTTAATAATCCTATGCGGTTTCTCATAAATTTATGGATTACTCTCATGTTAGGAATATTTTAAAGGATCAAAAGTTTACCAAAAGGATTTCCCTCTAGATGGATATTAATAGTTGCTATACCTGACCCTATTTTTAATTAGATTTATTCTCTCTAACAAAAATCATCGCGTCATGTTATAGTATTGTGTATTATGTATTTTCAATTAATTACTTATTCTTATTTATGTATTATATTCTTGTTGTAGCACAAGCAAAGGGGTCTTCATCAGCGGTCTCAGTCGCTGAACAGGGGTGCTCGTGGTCAATGGGGCACTCGTGGCGCAGAGGGTGGTGATATGTGGTGACAAAGGGGGCAGTGCCAGTGCCCAGCAGCAATGGGTAACAAACTCAGCTGTTCCTGTACTCCTCTCATACGTAAAGCTTACCGGTACGAAGACTCCCCTTGGCAAACATCCCGCAGGAGAGACGGACATTTACTTAGGTAACTTTTCAAACACTTTCGAACGGCTCCAATAAAAGCTTTCGGTAATGATTTTATTTGCTGTTTGTTTTACTGAAACGCGTGCAACGAGCAGAAGTAACAGTAAAAAGTTTTATACGGCGCCAGTTTATAATCCTTAAGACGTTAAAGCGTGTTTAGAGTTGAGTCAAGGGGTTAATGCGAAACGTATCAATCGATACGTTTAAAATCCAATTATAAACTTAAAAGCGGTGCTGAATCATAACTTGCTTTCACTGAACTCTTTTTGCTAAATTAAATTGTTTTCGTTTTAGTCAATAAATGTAATTATATTCTTATGATCTTTCTATTAAAATTTACTGCTCAAAGAAAATATTTGATTTCAGAATTTTTTCTGTATTCATTTTTGAGTATGCTTAAAGAAATTACTTTTTTTATTCTGACGTTCATGAAGTGGTGATTAAGAGAAACTTTTATCGTAGATTATGGGCAGAAGTATTCCACGTTTCTGCAAGTGGTGCAGGCACTGTAAAATGGCAACAAGTAAGCGAAGACTTGGTCCCGGTAAACATTACGTGCATCCAGGACTCTCCCGAATGTGTTTTCCATATTACGGCCTACAATTCGCAAGTGGACAAAATTTTGGACGTTCGACTGGTCCAGCCTGGTTCGTTTATTTATTTCCTCATTTGTTACTTTACCTATTAATTTGGCATTTTTACAAAATTTGGAATGATTTTTAGGCACGAGAATTGGTCAAGCATCAGAATGTTTCGTTTATTGGAAAGATCCGATGACCAACGATACTTGGGGTTTAAACTTCACTTCACCAATCGACGCTAAACAATTTCGAGAATGTTGCGTAAGTTCTTCAAGTCTTTTTATAATAATTTATTTATTATTATTTGATCAGTGATTGGTGAAAAGAAGTAGCCTTTGTAATAACTAAAAAAGTTAAACACAAATGTTCAGATGAAGAATTAGGAACCAGCCTTGACAAAAAAAAAGTAGAAAAGTAAATGAAACTTGTTGAAACAAGTACAAGTAGGTGCTTGAATATTTAATTGATAATTTGACCAGCCATTGATTATAATATTTAACGAGCACTTAAACTTTTCTAAGCACTGCCTGTTGACTGCCTGCTCTGTTGATGCTACTGTCGTTGATTCCTGCTGCTGCTTTTCATCTTCCTATTTTCTTTTTTGTTATAATAATATATGCTGCACATCTGGATTTTCACCTTTCTGTGTGTGTCTCACTCTCGATTATTAATATCCACGAAGACTAGCCTTAAGTTTACTTATTAATAGTAGTGTGATATGTTGCAGTCGCCGTCGTTCAAGTTTTCGCGGAAAGCGTCGTCCTCGTACTCGCTCAAATTGGACCCGCCGAACAAGCAGAAGTTCAAGACCAAGAGGAAACCGTTGAGTACTCCGGCCTCGCCCAATCGAGCCAGGGAACCGCAGTGTACTTGCATGACACCAGAACAGTATGCTAGATTACGTGCCCAGGATCCTAGGCACCGAGGTAACTTCTTTTTTTCCTTCTTTGTTCCTTTTACCTTCGTTTAGTTACGTTTTATTTGGGAACGATTTTTGTCGTTTGTTGATTTCTCGTTAAATGTTTGAGGAAACTAATGATTGTCCTAAAGAGAACGTTCTTGGAGTAATTGTTATGTGCTAATTTAGTTTCAAATCTGTGAAATTATTCTTTATTTCCATTACATTTACTAATGATTGATTTATGTTTTTTTTTTTAATTCTATTAATTAAATAAAAACTGCAGAGATAAAAAAATTACAATTTTTTTTAAATATTGATAGTTTTTCTTCTTGGATAGTTGAGTAAACTTGTGTGGCAAAAAAAAAGTTCCAACTAGGTCCCTGCTGAGAAAGAATATTTTAATATCTTAAAAATTGCAAATTACAATTAAAATTGAACCTAATTTGTTTGTGGTTTTTGCCAGTTTTTCTTTTCTCCTAGATAAACTTTTTTTTAAGTTTTAAAAGCTTTAAAGATTTTTTCGCTATTTAAAATTATTACTCTCCCTGTCTTAAACTATGGTATACGGTTCTGTTTTTGCTTTGCCCCAAATTATGGTATAGAAATACATATTATATTATTGAAAATTTATACAAAATTTAAACTTTTGTTCGAAATTTTATACTCGAATTTTTAACATTACTATTTTACAAGTTCATATTTTTTACATGAAATACGAATTTGATTGTAACTTCGTTAATAACTCATTGGCTCAATTTTTTTTTTCTTGCTTTATGCTATAACAAAATTAAAAATGCATTGCGATGGTAAAAAATCAGTTTCTTTGATTACACTTTTTCAGTCTCTCCTTTCTTATGCACCACTATTTTGAGTTATTGTATCTCCCATATTTTTTTCCTAAAGGGAGTGATTTTGATTTTATGTTTTTTTTTGCTCACTTTTTCAATTTTGCCAATCTGTTAAAATTTGTTTTGGCCCTAGACTACTATTTACATATTAATTCGAACATTGATTTTAAAGTAGAATGATTAAAACCCATTAAGTTTATTAATCTTTGTTATTGATTTTTTAAGAAATGTATACTATAATTAGGGATATAGGAAGTATTCCTTATATTTACATTAAAACAATATGTAATTTAGTTTTTTAAAGAAGCGTAAAATATTTTGTAACAAATTCGTTACGATTAATGATGCTCTTTTAGGATCTTCCACTCTGCCAAGAGCTCAAACCAGATCAACCGATACGACCGACGCAAGAGTTGATAAGGTGACGGCAGCTACTTCTTCCACTAGTCTCTACGATAACGTTAATGCTACTCAAGCAGGAACAGGACAAGGTAGATTATCCATATCTTAAGATTTATTTTTGGTTTTACTTATTAGCGAATGACTTAAGCTTTTCACAATAAGTTAATCCTTACATTTTACAATGATGAAAAGAAGCTTTTGTTTTGAACTCACTTACTAGTTGTTTAGACCGTCTTTAAGATTAGCTGTATGAGTCTGTCGTGGGTAATTTATATGCGTAAGAAAGGAGAAATGTATAAGTGGGGTTTCACGAAGAGTGAGAGAATATTTTAAGAATTGTGTTAAATATAGGTCTGCAAGGCCGACAGACGAGGGATCGCGGAACGCAACAACAGTCCCAAGAAACGATGACATCCGGAACGCCGACGGGACCAAAGATGGGAACTGCCTCGGTTGGCACCCAGAATAATGTCGGAGCGGAGGTAAATTCAATTTTTATAACTGCTCTCCTTAATCGGAATTCCTTTTCAATATTTCTGTCATTCACTTTTCCAGTTAATTAAATCGAAGTGTCTAATTTGACATTATTAGGTTCAATTTTATGCAATTTCGTTAGCACTTTTAATCGGTTTTTCTTGACGGTTTTTATTTATTTATTTTTGTTCATTCGTTTCATCTTATAATATGAATATATTTTACAGTTTTTTTTTTTATTTATTATAAGGATTTATTGTTTGTTGTTGTTTTCATACTTTGCGTTAAATTTTTAGTAAAAACAAGTGCTTAACACATAAATAAGCAATTTCTGGTACAAAAAAAAAAAACGAGCGCAAACTTCTAAAAACTACCCTGCAGAACTTTCTAAAAGTTTCCCAACAGTTCCTAATAAGCTTTTCTTTACCATTTTTTTGTTTGCTTTACTTCCCCGTAACGTTCCAACCGGAATAATCAGCACAAATACCACTGAAAACCCATAAAGTAAGTTATTTATACAACGAAAGACCATTACAGGCGAAACTGAAACAATTACGTAAAGTTATTCGTTTTTTCCCAAATCAATAAACAAATCATTAATTCATGCAAAGTACAAGTTAAACAAATTAAATACCTTATTCCTTATTTATTGCCGCGTACGCAGGGTCCATACATTGATTTCCATTGTCGTTGGGCGCAACAAACCACCCAACGATTAAACTATAGCGTGACTAGTAATCATTTTTATAATCGCCCCCATATTCATATACGCAATCGCTTTCTTTATTCGCACGATTCCTTAGCATAAGTGGCCACTAGTCGATTGTTGAACGTCATTGTGCTTGCTCACTCTGGTGAACTTTTTTTTATTATAGATCGGTCAGTCGGAATCCCAAACGCAGTCTGAGACTTCTAAATCCGAAGGTACCCAAGCCGGAGGAACTCTGCAATCTACCAAGTCTTCTTCGACGTCGACGCGCGGTCCGCTACGCGACCATCATGCGTTGACCAGCACCAAGTCGGTGGATTATTCCGAAATTGATATGGTCAGAGAGGCCGAGTTACGCGCCCATCACCACAACGTACTGAATAACAATATTAGCAGAAGAAGCAAGTCTAAGAGCACCGAAGAAATGAACAGAGAGAACAGCATGAATCTCGATTCGAACACTTTGAAGAGGATGCTTAAGCCTATGCCCAGCGTTGAGAGTCCTGTGACGTCTCCTGAAATGGGCCGCAGGCGGTACAATTATTACAACCACCACAATAGAGGTCGACACATCGAAAGCGAAGCCATGCATGTCCATCCGCGGTCTGCAATGGCTCACAATTCACGGTTTTCTGGTTCAAGGTGCGTTTTTTTTATTCGTTGTGCGATTTTTAAAATTAACCTTCATGTATACTCATAAAAAGCTTTATTGATCTCATTGATCTTTCTTCACAATTTTTTTAATTAAGAACATATTCATTACTTTTTCAATAATTTCACTATAATGAAAAAAAAATTTTGATTTAATTAGATAAAATATGTTGATTTAATTTTAGTACATGTTTTCAGCTCAGTTATAATTATTATTGCATTTATATCAACCTGCAATTTAATGAAAACGTATTTAATGAAAATAGACATTCACTCATTTAAGATAAATGGTTTGACCATTATGAATACATTTCAGAAATTTCAGTTCAGTTATTCTTCCTTTCATATCAAAATTGATGCATGATATAACCGCGTAATAGTTCAATCAAATCAATGAAATTTCGTTTTATAGATCATCGCATGAAATAGGACGCGGTTATCCTGGCAGAGGATTGTACTTGGAATTAGAGCGCGGCTCTTGCGGTGACTTATCGCCGCCCTCCGATAACGTCTTGTTCGATAACCAGTGTTATGCCACTACCCCCAGTTCGAGTAACGGTAATTCCGATCCCGAATCAGGACACCATTATGGCCGCCATCGTCATATGCACCCTTCGGTAACTAAATATCCTAATCTTTTCTATTTCTTTTTTTTTTAACATGATAATTCTGGATTTTAGAATCCTAATCCGACACCAACTCCTGGATCTCCCACCAGTAGACTTCTGTTGGAATACGAAATGCATCTGAGGAATACGCTGGCCAAAGGCATGGATGCGGAAAGTTACAGTTTGCATACTTTCGAAGCGTTGTTATCTCAAAGTATGGAAAATCTAGGTAGTTTTTGCAATTTATTTGACTCATACTGGAAGATTCATTTGTGCTTTTAGAATTTGCAGAGAGTTTGCCTGGATCAAATCAACGCAGTCCTTATCCTTCAAGAAAAAGTGAGTTTTTCTTATGAATCACATGTTGTTGTTAGTGTATTGTTTAGATGGTGGTTTTTGTCGTGTTTTAGGACCTGCATCAAGCGCTTCCATGAATAAGTCCTCCACATTACCTCATAGACTGAACCAAAGAGACAGGGAACGTGACGGATATTACAGTGACCGTAACGAATTAATTAGGGAACGGGAAAGGGACAAAGAAAGGGAACGTGGATATTTAAGCGACCATAATTCCAGGTTTGCCCTTTTTTATTTCTTCGATATACCTATTTAGTTTTTTATTGGTTCATAAAACAAAATTTGTATTTTTTTTTTCTTCTGTACAAAATGCCAATTTATTACTTATTATTAGCGTCAAAAATATTAAAAAATATCATTTGAAATTATTATTTAAAATGACTTTAAAGCACTAAAATATAACTGTTTTCCAAATTTAAGTCTTGAATCCCGTCTGAAAATTTTTATTTACTACACAAAATTAAAAAAAAATTCATAAAATGTCTAGAAAACGAAGTTGAAGAAAATCCATCAAATAAAAACAAAAAACAAAAACAAAAAATTACTTGAGTGATAACAGTTGATGTTCACGGAGTACCATTTAAAATTTAAAGAATAAATTTAACAACTTTTGGTTTTGTTTTGAACAGTTTCTATAGAGCAAAGCTCGAACTCACTAAAATATAAACGAACATATCAAAGGAAACCACCTGAAAACTTTCATTTGATAGCTTTCCTTCGGTCCTTTAGACTCTTTAGAGAACGCGCAAATATTTTATGGCACTTTAAAAATCATTGCATTCGAAGTTAGCGAAAAAAAGGACGAAGGTCGAACTAAGAAATAAAATAAAAATTCTTAGCTTCAGTTCCCGATGTGTTTCCTGCATCGGAGACTCGAGCCGTGCTCAATGGTTCCGACACTCTGACGGATGGAGATCGGGCAGCTCAACGTTCAGTTCAGCCCAAGGCATGCCAACAGGCCACAAGAGATCCCCCTGGGATTCGTTGCCTTCTTTAAGACAAGATAGCAGTATGCACGATAGCGGATACAAGAGCAATAGAACAGATTCGTTCGAACAAAGGTACATAGCTTTAGCAAGCATCCCTTATATCGGATACGGAGCTTCTTCCGCTCCCGACTCTATTCGAAGTTATTTATTTGGATATTGCAGGGGCATGTTTGATCGTCAAGATAGCCTTCGGTCAGATTACATGAGCGATAGGGAATCGACCAGGTACGGGATAGTTCAGCAGGCATCCGTTGACAGTGCCGACTCCAGACTATGCTATCTCACGTCTTCGGAGGTAAGTTTTTTCTGATTGGAATTGTTGCCCAAATTACTCTTTTCGAGAAGTTACAAACACAATTATGGCTCCAGATAAAATACGTCCCGCGGGAGAAATTCGTTAACTCTTTTTATGCTCGCTTCCAAGTGGCTGGGGGCAATTAATCCTCTGGTACAATTATCTAAAAGCTTATAATTAATAAAAATGTGTTTATTTTCCTTCCCCGAGCTATATTTTATATGAATTTAACTTCAGTTTCTATGAATTTTGCTGTGCACCGATAAAATTCATTCGAAAGTTCTGACTACACAAGCATTTTATTACATGCATGAAAGTACTTTAACAGAAAAGATAAAAATCTCAACTTCAAAGTTCATTTACATTAAAGATTAATTTTAACTGCATATTAACATAAAGAATGTATTTAAAGTACATTGTAGAATTCGTTCAAAAGTACTTCGGCCCTTGTGTTTTCTTATAAGGAAGTTTTCAATGAGTAATAATTATAATTTATGTCTTCTAATATTCGAATAAAATTAAAATGAAGAAGTTTAAGTTAATAGTATTGGAATAAAAAAAATGATTTTTTATTAATTTTTAGTCATGTCTGTTGCGACTATTAAGACAAAAAATAAAGTAACACAATGAATGAAATGTTTGATTTTTGTTGATCATTATTAACTTAAAAAATATTTAGTTGAACCGGTTTTGCCATTATTGAAAGATATAGTAAATAAATTTATTTACTATTAATTAATAAATTTATTTAATATTTTATTCAGAAGAAATGAAATTATTACCTTGAAAATAGTACCCTTGTATTAATAATTTCTTGGGAAATAGCTTACAGCAAATTGAATATATTAATCGTATTTTATTTGATATACTACAATGCTATTAACTTCAAATAAATATCAAAAGCATAAAATTTATTTTGCCGTTAAAATAAAACCGCTCAGAATAACAAAAATGTAATTTTGCGGAATGAAATGGGCAAACTTTTTCGCTGACTAGTATAATTTATGCGAGTGAAATTATTTGTGAAGCAATTATCTAATTGGAGTTTACATAGTTGGCCAAAGTGTTTTATTGCTCTTTTCCGGGAAACAAACGCTCAAGGATCCAATTAAAGCGAAATGTTTAAATATGGGAATCGAATTAATACGTGTGAACGGTTCGATGTGCAGAGAGAGTAGTCAGGATGTGTGCACAGACGAAAGGATTTAAATAAACAGAAGCTTTCGGTACGTGAAATCGAATTGTCAGCTGTAGGTATACACTATAGGTAGAGTGTTAAGTAAGTAAGTGAGGAAGCAAACAAAGTTGCGCTTTTGAGATGTTGCGGGCCTAAAATTGATTCCTTGCTCCGTTTCCGGGTCCGGAACCAGGCATGCGCCCTTTCGACGGAATGACGTTCGGCTCTGGTTATAGTGCGCGATCAACCTTTTGCACGAATATGTGCCTGCGAAAAACTCTTTGCCGTAAATAAATAAACGAAACGTACCTGTAACAAACATGTAACGCAAAGACACACTCCGACCGAGGGACCTAAGAAGCAGCACAATAAAACCCCCGAATCGAAAGGGCCTACCACTAATAAGTTACTTGTTGATTTCTTCCAAGCAAAAAACAAAAAACAAAATTGTTGCCGATTTCTGCCAGAACGAGAATCACACTCATGCCTAGATGCAGAGTAAGAAACTGCCAATTTGTGATAAGTGTTCCGATTCTCGACACTTAAATGCGTCCACGTTATCCTTGCCGATTTCCTCGGCACGTCGAAAATGGTGCGCAAGCGTTTTAAGAATCTGTTTATGAAATTGGTATGTAATCTAATTAGCGAAACAAACCAAAATTAGAACAAACTTTTACTTTTCAGTTTCCCTTACCTTTATACTTACATATAAACTTAAAAATTATTTACAAAAAAACACCCTTTAAAAAATATAATTCTTCTGTTTTTTTTTCTGTTACTCTTAAAAAACAAACACACATTAGATTAAATTTACTTAGAAATTTATTCCATTAATGAACATATAATTTTAAAGCTTTCATTGATTTAATTATGTTATGTTTGTAATTATTATAAGCACCAGTTACGAGATATCAGTATATTGCATTGGGGGGGTAAAATTAGGTGAAAATTTTATTATCTTTGATGTTCCTGCTTGGCCGTGTGCGAACTCGAGTTCGGTGTTATAATTGCACTACAAATGGAATTAAAAGTTTTGGCCACTTTGCACGTCAAAGAGCGTCGCAATTCGAGTGAGATTGCATTAGATGCCTTTGGTCATTCTTGGATCCTGGAATCCGCGGGGTGACTCCGGGCAACAACGCATTGATCCGGCGGCATAGTTGGCGCGTTCGCCGCCAAGCGTTGCGACGCTTCTCAGTCTGACGTCACATCTCGAATAGGTCACATGTACGCAGAGTAGGATGCGGCGGTCGTTTTCGGTAGGACGCGTCCCACATTCAGTGAGCGAATCGCTGGATTAGCTCCTACACGCGAATCCTTCGAGCGATTACTGCTGCGTCGTCTTTAGTAGCTCTCTCGCGGCTTTCATACTCCTACTTTTTGGACCTTCCGAAAACGCAACCACAAAGGAAACAAACAAAAAAAAAAACTTTTCGAAAATTTCAAACTGTGATATTGTTTGGCCGTTAATATAAAACATGTGTGCCTTTTCAAATTAATGAATCAAAAAGTCGAAAACGAAATGGTCGAATTTAATGCAAACTGCGTACAAAAGTGCAGCAGTCGCGTTTGCAACGGTTCGTCGTCGCCGGAGAAAGCGTTGTCGGCACGCAGGAGGCGGCACAAGACCGTCCACTTTGGCGATAATTTGTTGTTGCAAGTGTGCACCAGTGCCACGTCACAGGTCGCCTTGGGTAAAATGGAACCGAACGTTCAGCAATTGTTTAGTTTCATTGAGTCCGTGCTGAGTGCTTGGGTCGCGGAGGAAGGACTCACGTCGCAAGGCGAAGTGAGCGAATGCGACGAGAAAAGTCTGCAACGGCGACGGCACAAGAAACATTGCGAGCGCGCCAAAAGGCTTGATATTAGACGCTTAGTCCTTGAGGTTTCCAAACTCGACGGGACCAAGTTCTTGGGCAATTTGCGGTACAGGCATTTCCATTTTAAAGGCAAACCGGATGCCGACGGATGTAATGAATTGTTTTTAAGAAAGGTATATATCGCAAACGCACTGTCTTGTTTTCCACCTTAAAATTTCGCACATAAATTTCAGTAATAAAGTTTCGCTTATCTTTTGCACCTTGTTCTTCCACTATATTCACGTAAAGAAGTTTAAGGCCAAAAGCAAAAAAAAAAATAACTGAAAAAACGACCACATTTATTTGCTGCTTTTTCATCTTGTAAGGAAGAAAAACCTATGTCATGGTAACAAAATGAGAATAATGTAGAACGAAAACTGTGATTTGTGTGTTATTTTTAAGATAAATTGAGACATTTCTTTGTTAGCGAGAGTAAAAAGCTATAAATTAAAAAGGAGCCGATGTGAAGGCGCCGGATGAATTTTACCATGTCTGAAAAAACACTTTCATTTTTTGAAGGACAGATATGAGCAATTGTTTCCACGATAGTTTTAACACAATTTACTTTATTTTTAAATAAAAAATCATTTACTTTTTGTGGATTAAATGACATGAATAAAGTTTTAATTGCTGTTTTAAACATTCCAACACTGCATAATGAACGTATAATTATCTTCTTAAGTACTTGTAAAGTAAAATATGGGTACAAAATTAAGTTTTGTTACCCAGTTAATAAAAAAAAATTAATGTTTGTTTCTACTAAACATTAAAATGAATTTAACAAAGCAATAAATTATTTTATTTGTTGCAAATATATCGACATTTATTTCAAGATAACTAACCGTTATCGTCGGTTTTATGCGAATATCATTAAATATTGCGCAATATATTTTATACTTTTTCCATTTAATAGTATTTCATTGTCAACGTTCTTTGTTAGGGATGCCAAACTATACATAAATCTTCTAACAAAAAGCACTTTCTTGTTTCTTTGTTTGAAAGAAAAAATTCTTCGAAATAAAAGTAAACTTTTATTATTTCTCCTGCATAATTAACCTACTGTTGTTTGCGTCGCAAACATTGCCCAATTACATCTTACAAATCTGAAATAGCATGCAATTACGGATTCGATAAATTATTCCTAGAAGCGTATTTACCCTTCACCTGAAATAAGCTTCCTGAATTTTTAAAAGCAAACACGCGTCGCGTTGGATTTCCTTTTTAAGATTATCCCTCCGAAAAGTAATATGTTTTCAGCTTGCCGTTGCTCTAACATAAATAAAGCACTGATCCAAAAACCAACAGGCCCTTATTGGAATATGCATAAATAAAAGATATTGCTGTATACTTTAATCCTAATTAATTAATTGAAAGTTGAGTTTAAAAAAACAGTTCGCTGTGTTTTTGTTGATATAATCCTTTAAGCTATTCGAAAATGAAAAACAATTATAAAAGCAATCGATAAAGCGTAAATTTATTTCGGTCACGTTTCGTCCCTTTTCCGAACGGTTATTAGCGATTTACATTATGGACCCATGTATGTTGTTGATACAGTATGCAAATTTATCAAAGAATTTTGGGTAGGTCTGATAATAATCGGCTCCCATTGCTAGAAACCCCGAATTAAACTTTAGTAATTTCGAGCGGAGGGAAACTTTTGTACATACATACACTACTAGCGTAATGAAGACTGAATTTTCCACTACTTTAGTGCTCCAATCGATAGTTTACAAATCTCGAAACGGAGTTATTTTTCATTACCAGAGAGTAATTTATATTAAAAGTGGAAAGTTTAATCATTCCCGAATGCGGAACTGTTGAGAGCTGTATTCGTGAAGAGAGCAAAAAGTTTCCTTTTTTTCATTTCACTCTTCATAACAATACCGCTTTTTTCGGCTTTGCGAAAATATTTATAGACTTGCTGCCTCTTTCTCGCTTTAATTGCTTTCCTAAAGCAGTTATTAAATGGTTTCCTTTCAATTTTATATGCCGGATATTTTTTTAAAGCCAATTTTTAAGCTTTGTCTACTAAAGAAAAATTGTTTACCGAAGCCTGCAAACCTAATTAATTTTGTTTGTCTAGATTTGTTCGTTTAACCTGCAATAAGTTAAGTAATTTTATTGAAATTTACGAAGGATGGAAAAAGAAGGGAAATTATGGCTTGAAAAACCTATTAATGCACATCCCCTTTAATGTAATTAAAATTAATCTCGCAAGACATTTCGACGTTTGAGAAAATCTTGCAGATTTATTTGCGCGGAAGTAGAAGTGAATTGCCTTTAATTGGAATCCCATTGACCTAAAAAAAAGAAAAAAAAAAACGGCAGACATGCAAAGCCGCTCTATGGCTTCATTGGATGAAAAATGCAAAATGCAAAAAGCGTATTTCGCTCGTTCAGCGTCATAAGCGAAACAACAAATTCCATATTTTAGAAGGGCACCGTCAGTACCAAATTGGCATTGTGTGTCCTACGGCCACAGCTATTGCTTCCGCAATTGACCGGAAGAACACAAAAAGCCTTTTTGCCGTGGTCGTGTACGACAGAAAAAAAAAAACGGCAACAGTCTGAAGGACTTGTTTTCCGCAACTATTTTAATATGTAAAAAGTCAGACCTTGACTTCTGTTCGGCGTTTTGTTAAGTGGTTTCCATTTAAGCTAACGCCCTGCGGGGATTCCACATAGGAATTCCTTTCATTCGAGCTTTCAAAGCCTCCGGAGGCCGTTTACGTTGCACACGTTTTCTTATAAAGTATATTCATCGCGAAATATCAGCAACGAGTTGCGACATTGAGGAAGGAACAACTTGCGGGAATAAGAGCGCTCCTCGAATTGAGGGGTCTCAGGATATCAAGAGACTTCTAAGATAATTCTCCACCTGGAGTGTCCTCACCGAGGACACTTTCGGAAACGGCTTCACGACGCTATAAAAAGACCGTAAATATATATTTCTGCAGGCATCTAATGCATAACAAGTAGTCGCAACTTTTATGCCGCATGCACTTGCATCATCAAGAAAAGACTGTGAATTTTTCAAGAATTCATATCGGTTTCAGCGTCAAGCGTATTATTTTCCTAATCTGTTCGTTTTTTTAGTTATTATTGGGTTTTGTTGTTATATAACGTTATACAAAGTACTGTTTCAGGTGTTGAAAATAATTATTTAGTTGAGAAAATGTTTGTATAGACAAAAGTGCAAAGTGTCTTAATAATAATGAGCAAAATGACTAAAAATTAAAATTGCAAACGCCAATTTCATAAAAAAGTAAAAAAAATTCATTTTTAAGAAGCATATCTATTGTGTTTTGATTTTAATTTTAAATAATCCTAAATTTCTTGATTATTATTCCTTACAAAATGAATTCAACATTCAGCCCAATCTTAATGGAAGTGAATCATTTAAAACTTCTTCATAAAATTATGATTATTTTGCTTTGTACATAATTTATCATATTTTTAATTTAAGTGCAAATTTAATATAGTATAAAGTCTTACAGATGTATCTAATAATTTTTGTTAACCTAATTATGATCTTATTTCTCACTATATTTTAACATTAATATTAATTCTCATTAGTCATTACCAATGTTGACTTTTTTTAATTGTTTTAAATGCCTCATCTTCATGTTAAATTCACTTCTGACATTAAAACTTCTCATTAAAATATTTGAAACTGAGTTAATCTAAATAGAAAGATTTTTATTAAAAAATACTATATAAAAAAATGTTTTCCTGTAGTCTGAATTACCATGGAACTTTTGGATTACTCTATATTCTTGATTTATTTGGACAACAACAAAAAAGTTGCCTAAAAGTGACCATTTTAACTTTTAAAGATAAAGATTTAGCAAGTTCAAATTAAGTTAGAATAGTGTATTTTTGTGAGAACATATGGAAAAACAGATAAATTCAATTTAAAAAAGGGATCGATTTCATTTAGTTATATTTTTCACCAACCAACAGTTTATTAAATGAAGCACAAAATTTACAAAATAATACCTGTTTATTTTATGAACAAACACTTAAATATCGCACAAATTATTTATTTATTTCAATAAATAAACACTAATTCAAATTTCAATATAAAATTTAACTTATTCGAATATAATTTATAGAAATATCAGCGTAAAAGTCGGTGGAAGTATTTTAACGAAAGCCAAGTACAAAATTATAATTGAAATATCAGAACCTATAGTGAAATGGGTGATCGTTAATGCCTATTATTATTATGATATTATAGATTTCCGATGATGATCGCATGTCCCTAACAACTGCTGTGTCAGATGAGGATGATGGAGAAAGCGTGATGAACTCTCCATACAAGGCGAAGCAAACTGGCACTGCCGCCGCCTCCTTTAATTGCACTGGAGCTGTCAGGAAAGCAGGGTGAGTCTCGAATTTCCCCATAATGTCGCGCTTCGCCTCCTTGCTAATTATATGCCGACGGCGAAATTAAAATATTTGCTTATCCTATAACTCGCGCCCCATTGCTTTTTATGTCGTACTACGGAGCACCTCAATACTCTTCCCTTACTTACTTTCTACCTCGATGCTTTCTCTGCGTCTAATTAAAATTCATTTCTTAATAAAATACAACCTGACTTGCCTATTTTTTTTCTCTCTCTCTCTCTCTCTCTCTCTCTCTCTCTCTCTCTCTCTCTCTCAGTTATGATGAATATTTATTTTGTATTTTTTTAAAGTTTTACCATTTTTTGAATTATCATTATTTTATTCGAGTATTTAGTCTAAAGAGTGCGTTTTTGTGTTTTTTATTTCTTTTTTAAAGTGCAGGTTTCTTTGTTGAAAGTACTATTACGCGTAGAACAATTTTGCCATAATATATTTTTTTAATTTCTGTCCTTATTTAAAATATTTTCAGCATTTGGCTGCTTCTGGTAAAACCAATAACAAATGTCAAATATACTATTTTAAATGGAATATCCTAATTTTATCTTCATTCCTTTATTAAAATAATGATTTTGGAAGAAAAAAAAATTATAAGCAAAACCTTGCAAATTTCTGTTTATTTTTGCCAAAATCGGTATCTCAAAAAAATGCAACTTGTACAATTTGCTCAGTAAATAATGAATGTAGTTTAAGAATTATGAATAAATTTTGAATTTATAATGAAAAAGTATCGATTTTCTTTCTATGACACTATTTTTTGCTAAAATTAGTAAAAGTGTCTGTAAAAGTATTAATAATAAACACTAATTTTTCAAAATCTTCTTTATTTTAATACAAAATTGAAATATAAGAAGAAAATTAGGTTGTTCCATTTAAAATATCAATATTGACATGACTAATGCTGAATTTTTTTAAGTAAGTTGGGTTTTTCAAATATAACTATGATAAAACTATGACAAAAATAAATTGAAAATTCTTTGTACTAATGATCTCCCAATAAAAGTAACCACCCATTCAAAACTATTTTGTATGTAACATTATGTAACCTCCTGTATATTACAAACAGTTTAGTTTAAAAAAGTAAAACATATATTTTATTAGAAAAATAGATAAAAAATTTTATTGCGAATAGTTTTGAATCGTGTTTTTACTTGAAAGTTTATAAAGCGAAAAAATATCACTAAACTTTAATGGTCTATTAAATGTTGCATAAAATTCAAACTTAAGTGAAAAGTTTTAAAGTGATTTGTATTAACACACTTACATTGTAACATTTTAATACATTTGTAGTAAACTTAAACTGCAACTCAAAGGGAGAGAGAGAGAAAAAATTGAATTTAAAATTAATTACAACTTGGAGCTTATTTCATTAAAACAAAAAAAAAGTTTAAAGCGGAAATCTAATTTTCTGAAGAATGCAATTTCCGTGCCGACTATACTTTTGTTGCACCACTTGATTGATGTTTCTGTTCAGGTGAAAGAAACCCAATTTACCTTAATGTTTAATAATTTTCCTCCATTAATCATTGTTTTCGCATAAATGTTTTCAAACTGTATCACTTAACTGTGCATAATTTATAGAAAACTTCATGCAGGAAAAAATTACTTGATTAAAATTTAATTCAAATTAAGTAGCTTTAAAAAATATCAAATGCGAAATATCATCCTTGATAAAGATCGCAAAGTAATTAAAGGCACTGAAAATAGGGGGCTTCATATCAAAAGCTGTATGCGTCTTCTGAGATCAAAAGAAAAATAACGACGAAGAAAAAACTAAGGTCCATTGTGTTCCTTATTTTTTTTTTTAATAATAGAATTCTTATCAGAGTTTTATCGATTTACACAGCTCATGGCTTCAAACCGGAATTAAATTTATTTAGCGAAACATTTTCTATTCCTCATAGACATTACACGCGAAAAACACAGATTTATCGATTGATCGCCTTTACCTATTTCCCTTGTACACCTGACAGCCTTCATCTGTGCAGGAATTTAAAAGAAGATATTTGCATATTAAAAAGTCACCGTTGATTACTCAAAGCGAGCTTCCGGGCGCACATCAAAAAACACCCCTTTAGCATTGTCGAAAAGGGCGCAATTTCATTACTGAACTACTCTATACTCGTTTGATGACTTCAAATTTATGTTTATATGTTTTAATGGGTCTAATTAAATTCCGAGAACTGATAACGGCTCAAAGTTGTGCACTTGCGACTGATGTAATTGTTAATGGAAATTGAGCAAATAAATTCCATTATTATTAAGACGCGACACCACTGTTTTCGCATAATTACTTTCGGCTTGCATAATAAACAAGTCGTTCCATTCTACGCCCCGTTGAATTATTTATCATGTCGATTATGTTGCTAATGTCGATGGGCCGCATTAATTTTTGCAATAATCTGATATCTTCCATTAATTGATTATTTACTATTACGGCTGCCGATTACCACGAGAGCTGATTAATTTATATACAGGGTGTTTCACGAGAGCGGGAGGTCATCGATATATGGAGAACTATAAAAGCGAACTTATTTTTTACTTTTCCATTCTTAATTTAAGCAAATGCTTCATTCCTGGAAAATATTTTCCACTTTATGTTATTTCCGGTTATACCGGAAGTTGCCACTTACTTCATTTTTTTAAATGGAACACCCCAATTTTTAATTCTTATTTTGATTCCTTAATAAAAATAAAGACGATTTTATTAAAAAAAAAATTTCTATCTTAGTTACTTTTTGAAATATCGTCCGCTTCCGGTTGTTTTTGAAAAAATTGAGTTATTTTGAATTTAAAATTATATTTTTTGAGATTTTTTTCCTATTTCACTAGGCATAAAGTTTTACAATAAATATTTACTACTTGTGCACTCATTCCTTGTTATTAATTCATAAAAA
>JASKGO010001696.1:0-27051 GCA_030556065.1 Holobus sp. GC000080
GTCATTATTAAGTCTCGGGCTTATTATTAATAACGAGCCTTCAACATTGTATCTAGGAGATCAATGTAAATATATTGAATAAACAATTTAAACGACTTTGACTGTCTTATGGGAACCATTTATACTAATCAGTCAAGTGCAGAAATATAAGCTTTAGCTTTTACAGTAAAAATAAAAACTACAAAAATGTCTGTTCAGTAAATGGAAAGGTCATTACTCGCCATTACTTTTGGTTTAAAATAAAAATGAATTTAAAAACCCCAATTTAATCAAAGTAACACATTACAGGTTGTTCGTGCTAAATGAACTGAAATGAATGAATGAAAATTAAAACACTGTTAAAAAAATGAAAATAGTTATTTTTTAGAAAATAAATAAAAATAATATTATTAAAGAAAAGGTCAAATTGAAACTTTAAATACAGGATTTAACTGGATTAACAGGATTTAACACTAGTGAAAAGAGAAAAAAAAAAGAAAAAGGTAAATTATTCTCCAGATCAATCCTTCAAAAGGATCTGTTACTTATGAATCACCCATTATAACAAATAATTATTTTTTTAATAAACATTTCCGTTGAAATGAAAAAAATATAACAATTCTTCTATCTATTGAATATCAATATAAATACATTAAACAAATAAAACATACGTCTAAGAAACCATTATCTACTCAAAAGTATACTCCACTATATTTACCCAAGAAGAACAAACAATATCTTTTTACAGACGTTAATAATATCGAAGTAAAAAAGAGAAACTATTTCGAAACATAAGAAACCTTTAGTGAACACAAGAAATAATTACGGAAAACAATCAAGAAACACGCGTCTACGTTTAACGACATCGCATAGAGAGAAAAACTTAATTAATTTACCATTTCCACGCACCCAAACTAAATGATTACCTTGTACAAACTAATTATCTTTAGGCAGACATTAATCAAAAGAGCTGCCAGGAGCGAAAAATTCGATATGGATTACAATTACGACACTGTCGCAATTACGCACAAAGAGGTCAGCAGTGCTAATTTTAGTCGCTAATTGCTGTTTGTTGTCATTTGTTTGCTAAGAAAAGCAATATGGGCTAATGAATTTATGCGACAAACTCGCGCATCAAACGTTGTCCGCATAATTCCCGAAAACAGAACGAGAACATTACGTTGTTCACTTTTTATAACCGAAAATTCGAGTATCTTCTTCATGCCCACTTAATTGCATGATACGAAAAACCGCTTGCCAGGAAATTACCTCTGTACAGTAGAACTTGGAAGAATTTTAATTCGTTTCTTTCTTCTTCCTCTAGTTCAACTATACTTCTTTGGCGCGCTCCGAAATTGAATCAAAGTCCAATTAAGCTGATGCATTTTCTATTGTGATGTTCTTCGAAATATACAGGTATAGAGAGAAATGAAAGAACACGCCAGCACTCAAGCATCCCATTCATAGTCTTACCTGTACAAGAACAACAACAACGGGGCATTTTAAATGTAACGTTTCAATTGGGTGCACAGGTAAAACGTGGAAACACCGGGTGCATACACGACGAAGACGGTTAGTAGGGGTTGCTACCGCTTCTGCACAAAACGAGTGCGTTCGTTGGGGTGTTGTCATGGATACTACTTGCGCTGATGGTGATGGCCAGACGCAAGGCAAAGCCCAAAGCTCTACGGACTCTTCGCCACTGTCATGTATTATGTACCTACTACTAGCTGGATACATTTTGCAAAGGACTGCATCGTTCATAGTTCACCTTTTTGCAATTTATTTGTCTTTGGCTGAAACTAATAGGAAACTAGACTAATAGGAAGTCACATAATGTAATAGTATCGCTATTGCCGTAGAAGGCGCAAAAGTGGGCATTCATTAATGGGCGACGAAGAGGAAACTGGACGTTAATGGACTCGCCGGGACAAATTGCAATTTTCCGTCAGCGCTCTCCTCGATCGATCGTAAAAATCCTATTTAGTATTTATTGCACTCCGAGCCCCCTATAGTATAACTTGTGTTCACGCAATTTATGTTACACATCTTGAGAGTGCCAGCATTAGAAGTACTGCTACACACATTGGTACAGAACGAGAGTGAATTCGTTTCGCAATTTAGAATGGCCATTTAGTTATATTTTTATTCGCGCGCCTCTTTTTTCCTTTATAAATATTTTACCTGCAGTCCTTAATTAATGGTTTTATTTCTGCGGTAATATAAAATGGCATTAACAGTTACGATTCCGTTTCTATGCAATATCTATGAAGATTATAAAATGGTTTTTCGAGCGTTATAAAATAAGTGGGTAAATGATAGAAAAATAAAAAATATCTAAAGGGTGGACCACATTAGTTGTGTCTCTATAGGCCGCCCAGAATATCTTAAAAATTATAACCAAAAAAAAAGTATTGACAGAATTAGTGGATTTGTTTAGCGCCACAAAAATGATTTTATTTCAAACCAATGCATTAGTAGAAATAAGTTATGAACATTTTTAGATACTCGTTCAAATTTTAATAACAATATAAATGTGTAAAACATTTAACCTGTTTGAAAAAAATACATTTTTCAAGATTTTCTGTTAATTTAAAAAATATGAAAAAGTAATTGAAGAAAGCAGTTGCTAAATTTAATTTAAAATAGGAAGTATATTTTTAATTGCTTTACCAAAAGCAATCAAGCACTAAATTAATATTACCTGCAAGTTTAAAAATCATAATTGCAAAATAAATTAACATAAAAATAAAAAAATCAAATTACCAGTTACATAAAAATTAAAAATAATAAATACAAAAACTGCAATACATTGAAAGTACGTGTCACGCACGTCGACGCAGTAAATCAAAACCGGCGGTTCAACAGATTGCCCAGACGATTGATTTCACCTCCCCCTAAAAGTAACCCCAGCAAATTTAATTTGCCACATTTGCTTGTCCCCCTCTCATGCACCCACTCAAACGCCATTTATCCTCTTTAATTTCCTCGCGCCATATCAACAATAACGATGCAACAGGCAATTATTTTCGCATTTAGTTCCTGTTGCCACCGAACGTCCATATTATAGGTATTAAACCAATACCCATCGTATATAATTAAATAAACTGCAAACTGATTCCACTCGTATATAGACACGTATTCATTAAAAAAAACAAAAGGCGTTCGTAGGAGACGAGTACAAAATAATAAATAAAGAGTTTAATAATAATGGTTCATAATAAATAATACACTATACGTAGGTACTACGTAATGTAACGTTTATCCTCGAAGCTGCCACATCATACAATGCATGGTAATCATTATTATCATCCACCTGGAAACTGTTACGGGTGCACGATTGACACGAGAGTGTAATCAAGCCCATTGTTCGGAATCTCCTTAATTGATGGTAATTAGCGATTATTGCCGTGGGGACTGTGCATCATTCTTAGTTCGCCGTTCCAAATGTATTGTTCATACTTATTCATATTCGAAAATATAACAGTGTAATTCACGATTCAGATACTTATTCCGAAAGAAAACTAATGAATAAATGTATTACTGATGAGTGAAACAAATGGAAATAAAAACCTAAATGATGGTAATGCACGCGGAGATCGAACGGGTGGAGAAGAAATAACTGGGAGGACAGAAGACACTGGTAGACGCGCGTGGGGTGTCCATTGTAGTTGGCGTTCGTTTCAGGCTATATACATTAAGAAAATGTTATCATAAAAAAATTGATTTATCGTACCCCTATACTGTAATACCTACACGAAACAGTCAAACAGTCGCCGTGATTTATTATTTATTATTGTTATTTTCGGCGCTTAATATTTTATTAAGTAAATTAGAATTAATTATAAAATACTATATTCTTTATTTAGATTATTTCTGTAATTAGTTTTAAAAAATTGTGTTAAAAAAAGATGGGGGAAGTTAAACATTAAATAACCATTAGTAAACTGGGACAAAGGTAATAAGAAGATTACTTTTAAACCTTTGATATCAACAAATGGACAAATTTATCATTTCTAATGCACGCAAAATGCAGCCTTAATTAAGCCCTTATATTCGTTATTAAATTATCTGAATATTATATAAAAATTATAAAAAAAAAAAAATACAAATTGGAATTACCAAATATTTTCGGTATAGCGCAACCTAAGTATTTTTTTAATTTTTTAAAATTTCACTGTTTTTGATAAATAATTATTATAAATAATATTATAATTTATTATATTACTTGGTTAAATTAAAAATGATTTTTTACGCCCTTTTACAGAACTTTTAAGACCATTCTCAATCTATTTTAGTGATTTTACCAATTTTAGTCCATTTTTATCATGGCTTAACTGTCATTACTATTTCTTAAAATTCAAAATAAATAAACTTCCCATCAAAAAATAGTTCCGTGGGTTCATGCTTTGTTGAAAGTTGATGAAGAAGGGCAATAATAGTCGAATCCTTTTTTTTTAATAATTAATTCAACGACAATTAATGCATTTTTCGAATATCAAATTACTGCCCCAGTAAAGTTTCAGTAGTGTAAAATTGAATCAATATGTTGCCCTAGGTACTTCAAAAATAATGACAGAGCTTTCGTTTCAAAATATATTAAACCGAAAACCGAAATTTACTAAAAAACTACCAAAATTGATTTCAAAACAATATAAAAAAGTAATATCGACTTCAAGCTTTGAAAAAGCTGAAGATTTTTTAAATTATAACAATTTAAATAAAATTATTAAATTTAATGACGCAATTCCTCTATATTATTATTATTATTTTTGTATAACTTTATGTTTTTTTAATATACTAACAGCAAAAAATAACTAAAAACCAATAAAATTAAAAAACAAACAATTACACTGACCTCTCTGCAAAATAAAAGCTCACACCCTTATTTGTAAAATAATAACATTTCCTTCTCTAAACAACTTTATTGGCCTGAAAAAACAATGAAATATACGTGCACATTAAACCAAATATGTTGAACTTGTCTAGTATATTACATAATTATTCATCCATCAATGTTTTAACGTCTTCTCCTATAATAAACATGGCAATTGCAGAATTTACGCGTTCTTCAATAAGGACAAGCACACACATCTAATAACAAAACTGTTTCTACCATTATGATAAACGATAATAAATTAAACAAGTAGCACTTGACGAAGAGACCGGCTTTTCGAACTAAGCATCAGCAGCATCAGCTGAGTCGAGAGATGAAAAGGATTTCAGCAAAAACATGTCATGTCTCAATTTGCAATTGATTATTTTATGCTAAACCTTCCAAACATCCAAGCACCTTTGTGGCACTCAATCACTGCCCACTTACCAATCATACATGCGAGTGAATGTATAGAGTCAGTTTATACGAGTGTAATATGTGTTTGCATTCATAAATAAATTACACGGAGCCACAACAATTACGACCAATTATTGCACTCTGTCACGACTGACCTTTCATGTTCTTCATCTCTTCACATTACTTTTTAATGCACTCTATAGATAACACATCTCCCATTTAAAGCGTTATTTAAAGTGTACGTTAATACATTGTATATTGTTTTTTAAATCAAAGACTTCACTGTTTTATTAATAACAATTAATTCAATAAAAACAGGTGGCCTTATTCTAAATACTCGTGAGGACTGAGAGATGCCAAGTGCAGTAATTCGTTCTGTCGTTATATAAATAATAATTACATTCATCGCTTATGATACGGAATGTGTAAGTAATTGAAAACAAACGCCTACGTTTACAGTGCTGGTTATGGAGGAGAGACCACAAATGGTTTCCTTGTAGTACACTAATATGTACGTACTAAAGTGTTAAATTGACTTCACATAATGTCAGTTTTCTGTACGTTCGAAAGTACTACCATGTGGAAAAAAATTTAATATACCGGCTTTTCATTTCCCACTGATGTGTAATTTTATGCGCATTGAGTAAATCGATTTTTTTTTTTTGTAAAATTGAATTGAATATAAAAATGACTTCATTAAAAAAAAAAACAAATAAAAGTTATTAAAAAAAAGATTTATTAAAAATAGCATAACTTCTAAAACGTTAAATAAATAAGTAACTTTAAAAAATAATTATAAACTAATAAGAAAATTGTCAAACTTGAATCGACAAAAAAGTGTCTTGAAGTTCAAACTAAATATTAAATTAAAGTTCAATATACCGTTTTACTAAATTCAAATGAAAAAGTAATCATAAAAGCACTAATCAACCATTAAATCGTTTGTTTCTTTTTTTTAACTTTCTCATCAGAATTAAATTTTATTTGTTCTCAAAACAATTGCCAATTTTCTGCCAATTAAATCTCTAATTGCAACTCTGGCTGAACGCCAGTAGCAAATTATACGATACTCTAGTCGCAAAAATTTACTGCCACATTGATATAATAATATGATGACGATGTGCGATGATGAAAATAATACAAATCGGTGTGGCATGCGAGAGAACAAAACTGGTTTTTGTGTCCGTTCTAAAAGCGTATAATTATTGACAGTGGCTAATAAACGCTAAAGAACGCGCGATAAATTAATGCCTTAATTGCTTTTCGAGCACCATGACAGAGAAAACGTATAACTGTTTCTGCCGGAGTTTTAAACTTTTTCTGCATTCTGCATAAGACGCGCACTTATTACTATCACCTTCCTTCGGCATCCTTACGCTTTTCTTGGAAACACATTTTTTACTTACTGTATATAGGCAACAAAAAGCCGGAGACTCAAAATTACCCAACTTATTGTCATTTTGGGAGGAAAGGGGGAAAACTTAATTAACGAGCGCGTTTCCGGCTGATGTAGTAGTAAGGTTAACCGTTGTTTTACCCAACGTTAATTAGCAGACCTGTTAATTAATATTTAGAATGATGAGCAGCCATTAATTTAAGTTTTTTAGATAGCCAGTCGTGGACTGGCAGAGATTTTGTTCTTTAGATTAAAGCGCGAGTATTTAATACAGAAGAAAATTGCAAGCAATGCTAATTTTTCTTGAGAAAAAAAAAACTTTCTCATTTGTAAGCTACTTTGTCGGATAGTTATTTTTAGAAACTTAGACAATTACGCTTATCTTCATTAAATTTATTATTATGAAATCAAAAAGGGTTTACTTAAAAACACATTACAAGTATGCTATACCAAAAATTATAAATGGATAAAAAAGCAATCATGTTCGATAATGAAAATCTCAAATTTAATAGTGGCCTCAGGACATTCATAAAGGTCTCATTTAAACGCGAGATCCAAACATTTTACAGCTACACTCGCAACACTCCATTAAACAAGACCATTTTTTTAAACATTTAAAACGTGCCGCAATAAGTTTTTTTTTTTGCGTCCGAAAACAAAGGCATCTCCATCGGAGCAAGACCAAAAAGAAAGAAAACCGTCTAAAAATAAACACTCGAAATATTGGACACGGAAAAACAATTACCCGTTGACCAACCGTTCATTCCGAAAAAGTAGACACAAAGTATATACACAACAATTCATGCATTAATGCATTTACGAACCTCCCAACCAAATACGTAATTATTTACCGAGATACTTCTTCGGCTTTCACACTAATCATAGACTCCAAACAAGAGTTCACGATCTCCGTCGTTTCGTGTTCGGTTCCCAAATCATTATTCTACGAGACATAGCAACCGTTTGTTATAAAAGAAAAGTTAGCTGCTTAAAAAACAGAAAAAAAAAACGGCGACAACAAATAACAAAAAAAAACAGCGCACTTAAATAAATAATGCATGTATGTAGTACAAAAATAATTACTGAATACAAAAAAGTCATTTGCATTTACGAATAAAATCGCTTCATCGATTACTTTTGCGTTTGCTGGTATTAGACAAACAAGCAAACAGACTTTATACTAAAAAAAAAAACAAAAAGTATAGAAAATGTGTTTGGTTGTTTCAGGAAGAGGAAGGAAAAATGTCACATTTAATGACAAATCTGCTGGCGGCGATCGCGATAGCGATTGTTTGCTGCGTGGGTGAGTCGAGAGGCGAGCATCCCGTGTACATTCTGTCGGAGAACTTGGAGCAAGTACTCACCTCGACTGCTCTCACCTGGTTCACGGTTACGAAGAAGCAGACGTCGCAGGACTTCGCCAACGCAGTCGTGGCCGCTTACCAAACCGTATCAGGTATGCCTATTTTTCTCATTAAATACACACACACACACACACACACACACACACAAATAAACAATTTACTAGTGCATCATCGAAGAGCTGTTCCATGTTTGCATTTTAAAACGAATAACCGATTATTGTTATTGCTGATGCAAAAATCGTCAGTTATATGTTAATATCTACCCACGTTTTATCCTATTACGGCATACACGTACTAATTACTGATGGCAACTTTTATTTCTGGGTTAGTTGCTGAAAACCTATTGATTAATAGTGCCCGCATATAAGTGGGTTTTATATTCTATTATATCGTTTTAGTTTAATGTTTTGTTGTTTTATATTTTTTCATATAAAAAATTAATTGCAAGTATAAAGGCAATTGTATTGTTTTAGTAGTTAAATAATTCTCATAATTTATTCAGGCAATTATTACATTTTGTAAACAATTTCGAGAAAATTCATGCAATTTAAGTTATATTTCCTTTTTGGAAATAAAGGATACGCTTTAAACAAAAATGGCAGTAATTATTGCAATTTTCTTTGCCTTTCGCATAGTCTTGCAATTACATAATATACTAACTAACGTTAATTTTAACGAGTGACTGTTAAATTTGTAGAGCATTTCAGATATTTCGTTGCTGGTGACAACGGTTTTATTTCATTTTTCCGTTTTTAATTATTATCCCATTTTTTTATATAAATAGATACACTTTAATTTAATCGAAAAATTAGATTAAATAACTAAAAAAGGCATAAAAATATACAGCTTGAAAATATAAAATTTTCAAACAAAAAACAAATACTTTAAAACTTGCTCCTAGGTAATCGAGAAAGGATCTAATTAACTTTCAAAATTTTAAGGAATCCACAATAGCAACAATTACAGGTTTTTATTTAAAAATTAAGAAATAGGGTCATTTGTGGTGAAACCGGAAGTGATACAGAATAATAATTATAACCAATCAATCATATTTTTACTATATCCATACAAATAGAACCCATACCAATACAAATTTTAAATTAATTAAAACATTTTAAAAAAAGAACTTAGATGTCATTAAAACCTTGGTCGGAACATTTGCTAATTTCGATTTTTTTTTTTTTTTACTTTTGTAACATTGAACTTAAAAACAATAATTAATTATCTTAAATGAACTTAAAAGCAATAATTAATTATCTTAAAGCCAGCCAAAAATATCGCAGTTCAAATAAAGTTTAACGGAATACCAATTGAAAATTTAAAACCAACAAATTTAACAAGACAAACATAAACTGTTGAAGAATTAACTATTCATTTGACCGAATCTAATGATTACCTACAACATAGAAAATCCCATCGGGCTACGGACATCCAACCCACACCAATTATATCGGAATTAATTACCGAACACAGAATATTCTCGCAGCGCGAGGAGAAAGACGGCGAACGGTACCACACTGCTTAATCGAGCGTAACGCAACATATAAAGTAACGTATATAATAAAAGAGAAGCAACGTAATAATAAACTAGCGGATCTGAGCGACCGCGAACTAATTGCATTTACTACTTATTATTGCATTAATTCATACAGTATACTCCAAGATATTTATAAAGTAGGTACACATATGTACACATAAAAAGCAAATTAGCAAGCGAACCGCAAAACCAAATGAAAATATTTAAATGGGCGATTTGTTGTTGCAGACGAAGAGGAAGCGAACGGCTCGACGGCGAACCACGCGTCCAGCCAGCCAGTGTACATTTGCCGGGCACGCCAGAACGGCATCTGGCTGGCTGGACAGGTGCGCGAAACGGAGCACAAATGCATCGTGTCGTTGCACGGCATCGTGCACAAGTTCGATCGCTTCGAGATCCTGAAGAACATCGAAGACGCGGCGCGTCTCAGCTGGATACGCAAAGATAAGTACAGTTTGTACCCTTCGGGGGCAGTCACGGGCGGCGACGAACCCTATCGCAACTTCGTGGCGAGACGCATCGCGCCCGAGGGCTCCGCTTTCTCGCACTACGTGGGCAAGCTGGATCCCAGCCGCAACCTGGGCAAGTACACGATCATCGACGAAGACAACAAGGAACTGGAATACGAAGACGGGGAAATTCTGGTGGAAACAGAGCCGGTGCGCTACGAGCTAAGCAAAATCCGCTACGACACGTTCCGCAAGAGGGTGAACAAGAAAGCGCGCATTTTAGGCGAAGCCGTTTTGAAGAACGAAGCGATGGACGCGGAGGTGGCGCGCGTCGACACCGTCATCAGCTACAACTACACGCACCACCTGTACTGGGGCCACGGACACGGCATGCTAAACGGTCTGCCGTACCAGGTGAAGAACAAAGAAGCGGACGCCGGCCGCTGGGGCATCAGAGAGACCGTGGAGAAGGTCGAGGTGAAACAGATCGAGGCGTATCTGGCGCCCGGAACCGCCGTCAATGTCACGCTTAGAGCGGACGACACGGAGTCCGATGAACCCTATACGGCCACCGTGACCGCTTTCTACAAAGACGGCGAGACCAAAGAGCGTCCGCTGAAGGATTCGCGCATCGAGATCACGCTGAAGAACGTGGTGCCGGAATTCAGTCAAGTCTACTACTTGCACAACAACAGTTTCGTGCCGACGACCACCACGACGACAACCACTACGACAACCACTACGACCACCACCACGACCAGTACCACCACGAAGAGGACGACCACTACGGAAGAATTGGAACCGTTAACGTCGCCCGATACCGAATTGCAAAAGATGAAAAAGGGCGCTTCAGAGGGCAGCAGCAGCAGCGGTGGCAAGCACGAAAACAGTAGCGAAATGTCCGACGACGGAGAGGCACACTCTTTGAAAAAGAAGGACGACTACTTGCCCGACAGGGTGGTCGCTAATGGATCGCCCCGGATCAACGCGCTGACCTCCCTTTGGGTCATTTGCATTTCGCCACTTTGGCTACTGCGAACATAAACTCCCCGGTTAGCTTTTGGGCAGCAATAGCAAGGCCGTCAGTTTGCAAAACAGACAAACAACCAAACGGTAAAATATTTCACACATTTCCAAATTCTTTATAATCTACATAGTAGTAGTACATACTTACAAATCTCCCAATAATTGAAAAGAAACAAAAAAAAATCCAAATGAAAATTTTCAATTTCTAAAAACTAAAAAAAAAAATAATTATTAAAAAACAAAAGAGTACAACTAGGGTATGGATTCTTCGCGCGCTGGTGTGTGATATTTTAATTGTCCTTGATGTAAATATTATTGATATATATTTTAAGAAAATAATTTCCCCTTTCTTGTCAGCTATATCAGCAGTTCGATTTTCGTGCAAAAGGAAATTTAAAAGGAAGTATAAAGCAACCAAAAAGTTGTAAATAGTTTGTGCTGGATAGGCGACAGTTGTAAATAAGAATTAATTGTTATTAATTTCGGTCAATGCAAAAAATATTACTTCAATTAATAATTGCTGAGTGTAATAATAAGTATCACTATATATTGCTTTGAAATATGTCTTTAATTTAAAGTTCCAGCATACCTAGATAGGTTTAAATTAATTAATTAATTATCATTCAAGGTAGGCATAATACTATAGAAATTAATATTATTACAAATATGTACAATTCAAAGAACGGAACTGTGAAATCGATACAAATAATGTAATGATAATTACTATTATAACAAATTGTACAGCTGCGAAGGCATTATTATTGAATTGCAACAATAATGTGCGCATATATTTTTGCATCTCGTAAGTGTTTGTATAGGAAAAACAAAAACAAAAAATGGCTAAGAAAATGTGAGTAGAGATGGTACAACAAGATTTACTCATTTGGTTTTTAAAAGTAACGTCCTCTTTTACACTTAAAGAAAGAAAAAAATGAACAAAAAAAGTATATATAGGATATTCATATAAATGGTACAAACTAAACAAAGAAACATTCAATGCATACTGTTCGTTACCCACTAAGTACACCGTAGGTATTCTAATACCGCTGCAATTATGCTTCTCTGATAAACGTATAATGATACCCATAAGAATATATTATAAATAATCCGTAAATATGGAGAGATATTAAATGGTTAAATAAACAACCAGAACAAAAAAAAACTAAAGAAGGTAATCTATTTCTCTAGGAACTAAATAAATAAATAAGAAGAATATCTCTTATAGATGTTAAAAATAAATAAGTATTTTAACTTGCATGGCATGCATAACTATTTCATCTTGATATTAACCGATATGGGCACCTAAAGAAGCAGAAATCATTCTAATTATCATCGTATTACTACACTTATGTGGATTAGAGATCAGTGAGTACCTAAAAATAAACAAACAAAAAAAACTGTATGGATAAAAAAGCCTAAATAAACAGCATTTTATTTATTACTTGTTAATAATTTATATTAATTTCTACCACTAATTGCGTCAATTAAACTTTGCTTCGATTCTGTATATCGATTTGTGGAATTTTATTAATTATTTTATTAAAATTTAAACACACTGTATATTCTGATATTTATGTTATTTCTTTTTTTTTGTAAATTTCTTACTTGTAGATACATATATTACGATTATTATTATTTTTATTATTAATTGAATAATATATTCCTATACATCTCTATTATTATGATCATTATTAATAATTATTATTACTGAAAATAAACGTACATACATGAATAATTCATTATCGTTTTGAATTTAGTATCGTTTTTAATTGCAGAATGTGCGTTTCTGTTCAGGTGAACGGATAAATTAATTGGTAAGTAATACTGATTTGACAACTAACGTCCTGTTAAAACAAATCCATAGTAAAAAATCCGTTATTTTATGTTCAATAAGTTTCGAGTCGAACAACTAACCGTGACTTTAAAATTTTAATTTTAAATAACTTTTTTATGATTAACGTTTTTTTTTTGGTGTGCTATAAAAAGTTACGAAAAATTATTCCTAAAGTTAACTATATTATGGAATTAGAAAAATAATAAATAATTTATGAACTTTCGATAAACCATCACTAATCATTGAGTTTCCATTAAAGACAACTACTTATACATTTTTTTTTACTTAAATCAAAAAGCTAATAAAAATTGAGCCATTTATACTGTCCTTTTTTTTGCTAATAACATAATCAATACCATGACTGAATAACATAATAATTATCTTTTTCTTACAGTGTATTAAGTTCTTACGACCAATATTTAATCACACTTAGAAAACCGAAAATAGAGCCATTTGTACTGTTCTTTTTTTTGCTAATAACGTTATCATTAACATGAGTAATGACTGAATAACACTAATTAGTAATTACCTTATTCAAATTACAGTGTATTAAGTGTATAGAGCAATAGTTAATCACACTTAGAAAACCGAAAATCGCATCGAATAATTTATTTGTTATCAAGCTTAACGTAAAAATGTAGAACACCTAAATTATTTTTAACATCCGTTCACTTCCCGTAATAACGGAAATAGATGTCAACTTAGATATTATAAATGGAACACTTCAATTTTCCTTTGAAATTTCGATTTGTTTTTAAAAATAAATAAGATTAAAAAAGTTGTTTTTCCTCCTCCTACGATTACAGGTAACTTGCTGATTCTTTTTTTTTTTTTTTTCGTATCGTTTCAAGATATATGCCCTGATATTGAACTGAAAAATTATATTTTACAAGAAGTTCGAAATAAAAAATGCTAAGAAATATAGTCGCCTATTGATCTATTAAATATTTTTTTCAGTAAACCATCTTAACTAAAATTAAATTATTTTATTTTATTTTATTAAAAAAAACTATTCAATATCAATTTGAAAAATAAATTACATTAAAAAAATTAACAATTTTTAATTTTTCCAGTGTAAAAAAATGTCCACCTTGTAATTGTGTTTTTTTAATAATTAAAATTAAACTTTTCCCTCTTTTCCAGTCGATATGCAAAAATTAACACAATCTTATATTTTCAAAGTATAGAAAAAAATAATCTTAAGTTACCACCTAACAAAAACCAACTTTAATTTAATTAGAGCAGAAAACAAAAATAAAAGACAATCAACAAACTGAACAAACTAATTACACACAAAAAAGCTTTTAAACTGCCCACGCCTTAATGAACTTGAATATGGACACTAATTAGGTTAATTCAATTAGCAAAGAAAGTATGCGCTATGACATTTCGCCGTGATCCAATTACCAACCCTTAACCTACCCCAATGCGGCGCCGACAAAACCGCACCACGAGACAAACAACTTAATCGCCCCCTAAAACGATTTACGGCCGTTTCTCTCGACAACCGTCAATTCACGACCTATAGATTCATATTATCCAGAACATGCAATAGAAAATTTATTGACTCGACCGAATGAACCGATTTGATATTCGATATTCACAGACAATTACGCACATTATCGAAGGCCAGACAGATCGTCTTATTGTATCCACAAATAAAAAAATATGTGAGATTTTCGCCACACAGTCCAAATATTTGCTCTCTTATATATTTTATTCAAACAACACTCTCTGTTGTTTAATTTACGCAACGGTCGTCTTGAAGTAGACTGTCAGGTACATAAACAGAAGAAAAAAAAAAACAAATGAGTGCAAAACCGTTGGCAATATATGATTACGCCCTCGGGTGCTTCAGCCTTCATATCCCATTGTGCGCCCCTCGAGTCGACCGCCCCTCATGCCGCCGCCGCCGATCGATACGCGCGAAAATAGAGCGTGCAGATGAGCATCCCTTAGGACTGACGCACCTTAACCTTTGACTTAATCTATTTTCGCGACCGCGATAAAACTATAGCTTCAACAATTATTCCTAATCAATACACCGCTGAACGTACCATTGAAAATAAAAATTTGCAGGAAAAAAATACATATTCCATGCAACGGACGACTCTAATTGGCGTAGAACGCACATCGCATACGAAATCGTTTCATTGTCAATGAAATAAGTGAATTTGATAGCGCATAATGTGTCAGCATTCATTTCGCAAAGCCTGACGCAGTTGCAGATAAAACGCAGACGTTTTATTGTTACATAACGCGAATGCAGATGAGATCTGCTAAAGGTTAACTCCTTTTCAAGTATCATTATGTATGTTACATGCATTTTCAAAGCTGTCAAAGGGCGTCATGAAACATTCATACGTGCTCGTATGTTTCATTTATTTATTTCTTATTTCTAAATGCAAAATAATTCCCACGCGAGTTGTAGCACAATATTAATCGTGACAGACCGACTTTGAAATGTTTAAAAAACGAAAAAAAAAGTTTGGGCTCGTCCGGGATTTGAACCCGGGACCTCTCGCACCCTAAGCGAAAATCATACCCCTAGACCAACGAGCCGTTACCAGTACAACAGCACGGTGCTAATTTAAGCTTGCTTTATAATATGCAACCCATATAGCAAATGCGAATAGAAATTTTAAAAAATATTTAAAAGAACTTACCCATTGCTCCCAATTGTTGTGGATTTAAAGGTCCTGTTTCGTTATCCTCTTGCGCAACAACACTGCTGGCCACACTGCCAGAAGCGATTGATGCTCTTTCGCTAACTGCTGCATTGGCAATCGAACTGTGTCGCATTCGATCGCTTAAGCCGCTAAGAGCATTACTTCTTCGACCGCTGCTTGCAACACTTGCCAAATCTAAAAACAAAAGCAAACAAAAAATTACCTACAATTATTATGCAAATATTTATTGCAAAAACAAACAGAAAACCTTGAACATGAAACAAGTGGAGCCAATTTTAATATTTATGGACAATAGATCTAATAAATTGCTATTAGTGTTATTAGATGTAAATGCAGTGTTATTGCAATTACCACCAAAGCAATTTTTCAATAAAAAGCAAAATCAATTGTATAATTTATTTCTTATTTGAATTCAAGGCTACCTCTATGCAACCAAATTGGCAAATGTGTTTCAGTTTGCAGACTCAATTTTTAATAATTCAAAAGCAATTTTATAAATAGCTCTGATCAAATGCGTTGTAAACAAATTAATCATTAAATGAACAGTCTGCAAACTGCTACAACTGTAAGCTACAGCTTACCAGCATTAGGACTTCTTATACCTGATGGTCTGTGTCGCTTTATCAAGGGTCTTCTCAGTTTCTTTATATCGACGTGCTGCTTTTTCCGACGCATGTACTTGGCTAAAACTCCCAGCAGTGCAATGCTTGCCGATACAGTAACAACAGCAACCTGTAATTACATCGATGTGTTAACTAATGCTAATGGAATGTGTTCGATACAACCTTCTGAGTGGTTGACAGTTGGAAATTATGAGGTATCACTTGTTTAAAATTCTTTAATGAGTCACCTAAACTGCCTAAATGCACTAGTAGGGACATTATTTGCAAAATTTCTAATGATCAGTGCAACAGCAATTTAAGGTTAAGTTGAGCTGAGCAGCGAATTTTCGATATTTTAGCGAAACACACCCGTATTACTTCATGTTTTATTTATTACTGGCAACATTTTGGGTGTTTTCAAGATGCACTTTAAGGCAGACAGTGCAAAAATGCATTGGTAGAATGGAAAATGTTTTTAAAAGTCCCGGTGTAAACGACCGCACGCACACACATACATTAAGTCAACTGACATTTTTTAGGCAAAGGTCGTTTGAAAGTTATAAAAGGGCGCGAAATTTGAATTAAAACTGAGAAAACTGGAGAAAACTTAGAACAAAATTTATTTTTTAATGATTAATTAAAATTGACATACACGCATTAATTTTTTCAAAAATGTTCCGGATTTGCGTTTGTACATTTTCTCCTAGAATTTTCATTATTGTGTTGCTGAATATTGTTGTAATTAAAGGTGTAATTAAATTCAACAGTGATCCAGTTATACTTCCTCCTAGTTTTACCCTTACATTTCTGAAAATAAAGTTTTAGTTTTTGTACTAAGTTAAGAAATGCAAATAAAGTAAAGATTACGTGTGATTTTTCACTTCAAAGTTTATGAGGCTTATGACCAAATTTCGAAAGTCGTAGCCGACATCTGCCAAAACTGTTAAGCCCTCAAGAGATCCTTTGACATTACCGGAATTTAAAGGAATGAGTTGCCGGACTGTGTAATCAGCTGTCATCTACAAAGTAATAAGAGTTGAAATTATAAGATTAATTTTCCAGAGGAACTACGAACTATTATCTCCGAAAAACCCAATTCCAACGAGATATTTAATGTCTTTTGCGAAGGATTATCAATCATTACCACATCCTTAACTCGGTGTATTGTCGTTAAATTGTACAATTTTAGATCTTTCAATTGCAACTGAAAATAATTTACAGAATCCAATATTTTAATACTGATTTTTTAAGTTTTAATTACTGTTATAAGGCCCAGTTTTTCGGTTTGATTTCCTGCAGGAAAGGGGTTCAAACCCAAGGCGTCCATAACGGTCTTCATTTCCCTTAGAATCACATCAACCAATTGATTAATGGTAACAAGTTGTAATCTGCAAACATTTTTTAATTTTATAACCATTTACCATTTGTTAACAAAAAAAAAAGTAATTTTGATTAATAAAATAAAAGTTTACTGAGTGTAGTTTCCTTCTTGGGGATTTGGTTGAGTTTTAGTACTTGAAATCAAAACCGAAAAAGCCATCGCACAAACAAATAAAATTTTGTTATACATGGACATTGTAATTTTTATTACTATTTCTTTAACAAGACTTTACTCGTGTAACGACTTTAATAAATGTCTCAATTCAACTGGGTAACAGCGAGTTTTGGTGTTGTTGCATGCTATGCGAACAATGCTAAAACTTCAAGCGCAAAAATTCTCCATTGTTTACGTAAAAAAAGAATAATAGTACAGTGACAGGACATTTGGAAAATTTAGTAATTTGTCTTCTTCAGTTGCACTGAAAAGATTTCTAAAAAATTTATTCATATCGATTTCTAGAAACGCTTATATTTATCGCAATGGCAATATTATTTAGGGTACTTTGAAAATAGTTTCAACTGTTGATGTTTTTTAATTTTTAGGTGCAAATAACGTCATGCATTTTATTTTAAATTTGACTTGGTCAGTAATAAAAAAAAAAAACTAAAACCCATTAACCCATTAAATTGAAATTATATCCATAAAAGCCGCCACGAGATAAAGTTTTTAAACAGGTCACGGCTTCTACAACTTTGGAATTGCCAAAAAAAGTTAAATAAATCCTTTTTGTTTGCCAATGTAAAAGCCTCCTTTACTGAATAATTAAATAATTAATATAAATAAATTATTAAATGAATAAACAGCTAAATAATTAAATAAAGATGAATAAATAAAAATTAAAGGGAAATAATTAAATCGGCAATGAAATGAAATTGTTTGCCATAATTTAATAATGTACTTGCAGTGGGTGGTATTTCAAAAACGAACAACTAAAAAATAAATGTCATTATTTATCAGCATATTCCGATAATTGTATTAACAAAGAGTAATTATTTAAAACATATAATAAACAATTACCTTTTGCTGCTTTTATTACTTTTACCATTGTATTTACTTTTTGTTTTTACTTTATATCACTTGCGCCATCTACCGCAATGCGCACTGCATTAATATCCAAATTTAAACAAAAAACTTAAAAACTCATTTTAAAACAGTAAAATGCATTGAAAGCAAACAAATGGATTAAAAGTAATAAAAAAAATGGAAATTATATTACAGATTTGTATAATTTAACCTTTAAAATAATTAGTAAAAAAATCAATTTCTATCAAAACAAATACTAAACCCATGAATTAATCAAATAAGCAATTTTATAGACTAAAAAGGCCATAAACCCTTAATATAAATATTAAAAGGCCATTTACCTCAATGGTATCATCTAACATTTATAGCAGCGGCTGCGTTATTTGTTTGCAAGGAGCGTAACCAGGACTACGACCCATCCACCCACTCGCTCGTTCGTATTTCCCCATTTTCGAGGAATAAAGGGCATGCACGCAACATTTGTGTAAACTGCAGTGCCACTCTGCTTCCTGCCAGAGACACAAAGACACAAAGAGACACCGCAAAGCTCACAACATGACCTGAAACCGAACAATTCCAACGCAACTAGCAACTAGCACAAAACAAAAAAGTTACACAAAAATGTTATTCACGTGAGTGTTGAATCGATACTGAAAAACCAACGAGCATTAAAGAAACAAAAGAACAAAAAGGGCATGAAGCAGGCGGCTTTAGTGGTGCTCTTAAGCCTTTGGCCATTGGTGATGGGCGGCTTCGCTTGTTTGAGCAATCCATGCATTCACGGCGTTTGCCTGGACGATCTAAACAGCACTTATTCCTGCTATTGCATCGACGGGTATACTGGCGTCCAGTGCCAGACCAACTGGGACGAATGTTGGTCCTCTCCGTGCCGTAACGGCGGGACCTGCATCGATGGAATTGCCGCCTATAACTGTACGTGTCCTGCCGGTTACGTCGGCGACGACTGCGAGGAAAACTTCAACGAGTGCCTTAGCAATCCGTGTCTTAATAATGGAACCTGTGTGGATGCACTCAACGGTTACGAGTGCCATTGTCCCGCAGGATTCTTGGGCAATCATTGCGAAATCGATGTGGCCGTTTGCAATTCGACTAATGAGACGCGCTGCAGCAATGGTGGAATGTGCGTCGAAGGACCGGGAGTGACGTTTACTTGCCAGTGTCCTCCCGGATGGACGGGATTGCTTTGCGACTTGGAAGTCGATGAATGTATGTCCAATCCGTGCCAGAATGGGGCTGTTTGCATAGATCTGCATGCCGAATACGAGTGCGCTTGTTTGTTTGGATTCACTGGGAAAAACTGCGAAGAAGTTGTGCTGATGTGCGAGGATAGTCCTTGCAGGAATGACGCTCTGTGTCTTATGGAGGACGACAGGCCGGTTTGCTACTGTGTGCCTGATTTTCACGGGGATAAGTGTCAGTTGCAGTATGATGAGTGCCAGTTGGGACCTAACAGGTACTTTTTCATTTGTCTTATTTATTTTTTATTACATTGAAATTAAAAAAAAAAGTATAATACAAATTATTATAATATTTTTTTCTTTTTATTCTTAACTTATAGGATAAATAATTTTAATACCAATATAAATGTAGCTAAAAATTGCTTTTTTTTTGTAAAAGTTTTTAGTTAAATATTTTGCTATTACAGTTAATAGGGATAATGATTACACTTTCAAAATAATTAAAAACCATTCATAATTATCGACCGTAACACAAAATACAAAATTTTATTGATATATCTGATTTAAACTACAGAAATATCAAAACTGAAATTAAATTAAGATTAACATTGCAAAATAATTCTGCAATAATCCACTTTCAATCATTAAAAACTTAAAATATTTATAAAATGAAGAAAATGCATTCCAAATGCAAATATGGAAGAAATTCCACGAAAAATACTTTTAAAAATCATATTTAGCGAGCTATTAACCTTCAACACCGAAGAAAACTTTAGTACCAAGTGAAATAATACGCATTTATGCTCAGTAGATTCAATTAACTAAAAGTAATTAAATTGTTAAAAAAATAAAATAAAAATATTCCGATTTGTAAATTCATTGGTAGAGAAATGACTATTTTACGTCAAAATTGTTAAAGAGAAAAAAATAATAATTTAATTGATTTCAAAAAACATTATTAAAATAAGCAAAATTAGTAACACTTAAACTTATTGGTAATTCGTTTAATAAAATCAGTGCCACAAAATTTCCAATAGAACAACTTATGATTTCAAATTTAATAAAACAATTAGAAAATTAATGTTTAATTTGTTACTACAAAAAAAAAAGGAATTTAAGAATATTAAATAAGTATAATTTAATTTTTTACTCATTACAAGGTAATTTGCTTATGCTTTTAGTAAATTACAAAGTCCTAGAAAAAACCATTTTAAAGTGACCAGAATAAAGTACATAATTTTGAATAGTGATGTATAAGGAAATTTAAATGAAATTAAGTAGAAAAAAGTATAACAATAAAAAATAAAACTCACAAAATTAAATAAATATTTAAAAAGCAATGAAATATAAACATTCTTTCGATATTTTATCCAATATTTCTTTTTGTATTATTAATAATAAGTAATATGCCATTTTATATCACTTTTAAAGATTTATCTAAAATGAAATAAAATAAAATGAAGTTTGAAGTAACTTGCAACATGATATTATTAAATTAAATTCTTTTTTGAAAACATAATTAAGAATTTAAGAAAAAGGCTTTAAACGTAAATTTTAATAATGAATTACTGTAATTAAGCACAAATAAAAAACTTTTTTTAAATGTTAAAAGATGCCTTAATGGTGGAACATGCATCGATGGAATAGACGGATACACTTGCTCATGTCCTCCGCAACTAACAGGATCATCCTGCGAATGTCTAATCATAGACGACCAATTCTTGGACTGCAGCAATAACTTTACTTCCCTGCCGCCGATTCCAACACCGACTGAAACTAATGTGCCAATAACAGCATCCACCATTTGGGAAACCACTACCGAACCATTGATTTTCAGTACTCAGGTATCCACGACAACCACCCCTGGTACCACTACGATATCCTTATCATCGGAAACCACAACATTTCTTACTACTCTTATTGAGTCCACCACTTTGCCAACAACTGAAACCACCACAGAATTCTTAACAACTTCTGAAGAAACTACAACATGGTTATTGACGTCAACAACAACAGAATTTGCAAGCAGTTCAACCGAAAATGTCCCCAGTACAACTTTATTAGAAACCACTGAAATGCCTTCCACCACCAGTACTGAAAAAATCTTTTTGGAAACCAGTACAACCGAAAGTACAACTTTTGAAACAAGTACAGTTGAATTTACAATTGGAAGCACTCAAATAACTGAAGAATCAACTCTGAAATCCACTTTGCCGGAAATTACAACTACCGAAATGATTTTTTTCACTTCTGAACCTACTACTTTGATAATGTCAACGGAAACTGAAGGAATTTCTGAAACAACCCCTATTGAAACTACGGAATTTATTAGACAAAATATTTCAACTACTGTAATAGCAGAAACTACAACTGAATATTTTCAAGAAACAACCACTGATTTAGAAGAAGTTACCACTACTGAAATTAAAATCGTAACGGATTGCACCCAAAAGGATCATCGGTGCCAAAATGGCGGTTCTTGTATTTTCAATGAAGAGGAAAATATTTCAAAATGCGTGTGCCCTTTTGATTTTGCGGGACCTAAATGCGAGACAAATTTGGGAATAAAATCGGCTGCATTCGGGGGCGATTCATATTTGGCTCATAAATTATACAGCAAGGACTCAATTCAGTTGTCCTTCCGGGCCAAAACTAAAACGAATGCTGGTTTACTATTTTATGCTTATTTGGGGCATACCTATATGGCCCTTTTTATGGAAAACGGATCTTTACGGTTTAAATTTTCTTGCGGCCTTCAAACAATGCTTCTTAGTGAAGTCAACAAGTCCATTAATGATGGGAATTACATGAAAATAGACGCAGGGTTTGTTCAAATATTTAATTAATTCATATTTTAGATTTTTTTTTATTTTTTATTTTTTAATTGCAGTTTGCGTTTTTCCAACGATTTTAAAACTTGCAATGCTTCAATTCGTCTAAATGATACGTTGAGTATGAGTGGATATCAAATGGCTCTTTGGGACCCATTCAAAAATCCGTCTTGGGTGTATTTAGGCGGAACCCGAAACCGCATGGATGCAAAGGGACATTTGCAAGGAATTCCCGGATTCATAGGATGTATGACTCAACTTGTTATCTCGGAAAAACCGGTGGAAATCTTCAAAGATGCCGTTGATGGATACCGAATAAGCGAGTGTTCATCTCTGGCTTGTTTGTCGAATCCTTGCCAAAATGGGGGCGTTTGCGAGACTAATAAAAGGGACAACTCTTGGACTTGCAGTTGCAAGAACGGATATTGGGGAGATTCGTGTGAAAAATCAGCTTGCGACAACAATCCTTGCGAATTTGGAGCTACATGCCTTCCTTACACCGGCAGTGGATACATTTGTCTGTGTCCTTTTGGCAAACATGGACATTTTTGCGAAAACGGTACGATTTTTTTTTTACTTCTAATTTTATTCTTTTTTAATTATGTTCATTTTAGATTTGCGCATTAGTAAAGTTTATTATTCAGCCTCTGTGCAAGGATACGCGTCATATACAGCTTACACTATACCAAAGGGTAGTTTTAATAGTATGGAGATAAAGTTCAGGTTTACACCTACAACTTTACACCAAATTTCTTTGCTGATGTTTGTGGGACAGGAAGGACAGCACGATCATTATTCGGACCATATGGCTGTTAGTTTCGTGGAGGGATTCTTGCTGTTGACATGGAATCTTGGATCAGGTCCCCGAAGGATTTTCATTGAAAAATCCTTACCGGCTGATAAAGCGAGTTACCAAGTTCACATTGGACGCGAAGGGAGGCGATCTTGGATGTTTGTGGAACATTTGGGCAATGTTACAGGAAGGTCTCCAGGATCCTTGAGTCATTTAGATGTGGAACCTGTTATTTATTTCGGAGGACATAAATCCAAAGGATTTCGCACTCTTCCGCATGATCTGCCATTGCATTCTGGTTTTTCCGGTTGCATCTATGATATTGAACTCAAGACGGGTGATGTAATAATTCCTTTGGAAACGAATTCAGCTGTAGTGTCCGGAAGAAGTGTGGGACAGTGCGGGACCACAGAATGCCATGAAGGAGTTTGCCAAAATGGGGGTGCCTGTCTTTACCACGGAGGAACTTTCACGTAAGCTTTTTTTTTTCTTGTTTTTTTTTTTAAAGTTATTTCTTATTGTTAAAGAATAAAAGATTTAAAAAAAATGTATTCTTAAAAGATTTAAAGAATTGAAAGATATTTTTTGGGCATAATAGAATTAATTAATGTAAATGTTGCAGTTGTTTGTGCCAGGATGGGTTTTTCGGACCTTTGTGTTCATCTGCATACAATTTATGTGACCGCCACAGAAATCCTTGTCATGGAAATGCAATTTGTGTAACGAAATTAGCTGATTACGTCTGTGACTGCCCTTTGGGATTTAAAGGGCTTCGCTGTTCCATAAGTAAAACCAGCAGAATAATAAAATTGCTCTTTAATAAAAAATAAATTACATTGCAGACGAAACTTTAAACGATATTAGCTTTACCGGCACAAGAAGTTTCTTAACTCTTCGTGAAGAGACATTCCAAATGAACAGATTAAATTTAGAACTCGAATTACGACCACTCAAAACCGATGGTTTGATTCTACTTATAGGATTTGAATCATTCATTTCAATGTCTTTGGTCAGCGGCCTTTTAGAAATTAGAATTTCCACGAAACACAAACGAGAATTATTCAGCGACATTCTTTTGATACGAAGTAACAAATTGGTTGTCCTGGGACAATGGCACAAAATCATTGTTCAAATTCATGGACGCAAAGTGTATCTATTTGTTGATAACGTTGTCAACACCGGTGTGTTACCATTGGGAGACATTTTTGATTTGGGCACTCAATCGATTCATCTAGGTAAGTTTTAAATTACTTTTTTGAATAAAAATTAAGCAATTATTTGCAGGAGGATTGAAGGACTTATCTCTTCTACCGAATGGGGCCACCACTGAACTGCCAACTCGTTTTAAAGGATGCATTCGGCATTTTAGTATCAACAACCGCCAAAAAGAACTCATAGATAATGCCCTGGAAGGTCGCAATTTGGAAGAATGTGACGGCAGTCCCTGCGATGGCAATTATTGTCTCAATGGGGGCACATGTTGGTTGGATCCTGATTTGCAAGCGCATTGCGCTTGTCCCAAAGGATATGCAGGCTTTCGATGCCAAGAGGAGCCGCATTGCTCATCAGATAATCAATGCACTAACAATGGTTATTGCAGTCACGGAAGATGCGTTTGTCGTGTAGGCTTTGCAGGAGTTTATTGCGAAGTTTCCATTACTATTAAAGTACCAAAATTTACTGGTACAACTTACCTATTAGTCAGTGGCAACATGAGCAATGAAATTGCCAGATTTCAGTCCCTCAAGTTGCGCAAAAAGGATGCGGTTTATAATTCCGCACCGATAACCAATCTTAAATTAATATTTTCCACTGCCTCCGAAGGATTACTCTTATTAATAATCCGCAAAACAGATAAAACTGCTTTATTAGCACTAGGTGTGAGTCCTAACGGCCATTTAAAGTTGACACAGTTTCAGAAGACTGATTCGCAAAAAGATTACATAAAATGGAACGAAATTCGTAATTTAAATGACGGGTTTAATCACATTTTGGACGTTTTTCTTAATACTTCCACGATTGTAATAGATTCGCACAAAATTAGCGTCGAATTAGAACTCCTGGTGGATTTTTACATTGGAGGTTTGCCCGAATTCACAGACGAAAATTTATATGCTGATGTTCGCAAAGAATTTCCTATGAATTTCGAAGGATGCATTCAAATTAAACACGCTGGTCTAGAAAGTATTCAATCTGGTAATTATCTGGATGGACGAAATGTGTTAGAATGTAGCAATTAGGTAATAATTAGTTGTTATTTATTGAAAATTTGCCAAGTAAATAACTTTTACCAAAATACATGTGTTCTTATTTTATTGTTTAAACTTTAAGAAATAAAATACCTATATTTTTTATCAGAGGTATGTATAAAAATGCTACTGGTAACTGGCCACAAAATACTTATAAGTTTAAATAAATTGTATGTACATTATTAACTTTACGTCAAAATGTACGTGCAGTTTCTTTTGGAGATTCCCCTCTGTACAAGATATCATTTGCGCATTTTTCATACTCGGCCACCATGGAATTCTTGTCCAAATTGGCATCAAGTACTAAAACAGGCGCAGAACATTCTCCTAAAGTTTTATGAATGAGCCACCTTTCGTGAAGATCGTGCAGTGATTTTAAGTAATCCAAAGAAACCTTTTCGCCTTCCCGATTACGAAGTTTTATCCTTTGGTCAACTACTTCAGGACTAGCTCTCAAATAAACTGAAAATATTTAATTATATTACTAAATCAGGTATAAAAGAATCTGGGGAAACCTCATTGATTTCTTAATTTTTTGAATTATTGGTTTCTATAGTTTCAACTAAAAAACTTATCTAGTTTAAATCGTTTAAATTTAAAAATTCAAAAATTGATGAAAAACAAAGTAAACTCTATGAATAAGTAGCCTACCTATCAGATCTATATTCAAAGGTTTCGTAGCCATAAAAAAGGTAAACCATTCATCCAGAACAGCAGCACTGGGAGGAGGAATGTACCCATCATCAGTCAACTTTTGAATAAAAATATATTTGGCGCTTAGCAAAGATCTTTCCATTAATCTAACTGATTTCCTAGTGGGTAAATGATGATGTTGAATCATTGTAAGTAGCACATATGACTCAAAACTAAATGCCCATTTGGACATGTCTTGATAAAATAAAGACTGCAAATATCCAATGATAAAGGTCATTTTAATGCTTAGGAGTGAAGAAGAACTTACAAGTAAGTTATGTCCCTTAAAATTGGTCCATTTGTCAACTGGTTCGGTTTGTACTACCACATCAGGGAATTTAGAGAAGTAGTTTAGAAATGTGGTTTTACCACTGCCAATGTTGCCTTCGACTATCACATTAAAAGGTCTGTTCATTTCAACCCTCCTTCTGGTGGAATGACTAGAAAACAATTAGTCATCAATTAAAAGCTATAATTATTATTTATATATTTTTTTTTGCATTTTGAACTATAATTTCAATTATTTTCATTATTTGCTAAGATTGCATAAGTATTTGTTTAAGTTACAAGCATTTATTTATTTACGAATTATCGTGTTTTCGAGTTGTAAAATTATTTATAGGTTAAAATGAAAAACAATTATTTTTTCATTTAATTATTATTGATTCTTTAATATTAATGTTATATTATACTTACTGAAGTTGTCGCATTA
>JASKGO010001697.1:0-89965 GCA_030556065.1 Holobus sp. GC000080
AATAAAATACCGAAAGAGCTGATCTTCTTGACACATGATATATTAATGTTCGTATGCGGCCGCATTGGGCACAGATCAATCGATGGGGTGATGGTAATACATTTAGAATGCATGGAAGTGTCATCGATACGAAGTACGGAGATATTTTATGATCGGCTTTCGGAATAATAAGTATAGTTTTAGATCGTGCGCTGCCCTTCGTCCAGCTGCCCCTACAATCCCACTTAAATTAAAGCGGATTTGAAAACGGGGCGCGAGGAGATTCGCCACACACACGCACACACTATGGCATACAGAAACACACACACACACACACACACCCATAAAAGCAGAGACGCATTGTGAAAGCTCGGACGCACTCCGGGCACACACGCACACACATTACGATCGCCAAACACAACGGGGCAGACGGAAGCGAGATATTAATCCGCGCATTGGCCACGGGTCTTAATGCTAGATTTACTTTTTAATGTTCCGTTGCGGTTTCCAATCACGGGGACTTAATGCACGTGCCGCAGGGTGGACGGCGGAATTTAATTCCTGTTGCCAGTTATACGGTCGGGATAGGTGGCGGTTGGTATATAGGTAAGACGGGAATTCGTTCGACCATTATTGGACACACACACAGCGGAAGATCGAATTACAATTTTAAGTGGAAATAGATAATCGCGTTCGTGTCTGATGAATACGAATCGCTTTCAACTAAGCCAGTTTTGTTCCCGTTCGCCTTTTACGTCCTGGCAAATGTGTTTTCAATCTTGTTTATTCTTTTCATCTTCGACTCCGCGTGATCTTCGGATCTATAGCCGTGGAAATGGAAATTCGCGAAACACTTTCTCACTTCGAACTATCGTTTCGTTTCGATATAGTGCGGGGGTGCGATGTGGCGCTAAGTATGTGATTACGTTTTCGGAGCTTTTTCTTTTCTGCAGTTCTTTGCACAAGTTCGCACATATTTGACAAGTTATGCGCGATTTTTCAAAAATGTATTTTCTTAGGAAAACTTTATAAAAACTCATCTATAACATCATCATCTGTTGCATGAGCTTAATTTTTCATACATTTTTCAACACCGCCAACGATCGAGTATGCAAACAATAGGAATAATGTTAACTATCACTTACCGGGCATTCACTGATGACGGATTGCCGACATCATCTACAGAGGGTTTCCTGGAAGAAAACCAGAAGTCAACAGGGTATTGTAATCCACACAACATCGTAACACAAAATGAACAAGTTCTCCCGCTTTATTCCTGCATATATCCCCTACTACTACCACTACAAGCTACCCTAAATAAGTTCTATATCTTAATACACCGAATCGCCCCCTCCTCCTCCACCGCAGCCCCGGTCTACATGTCCCATTTGATAAACCAAGCTCCTTATGTTCCAATATTTCGATATCATCAATTGATGATTCTAAATTACTATTTAAAAAGAACCCTCACTTCGTTCCCATGTACAGTATACGTGGAGCAAGTATTCGTGCGGCGCAGAGATGCGGATAAGTAACATATTTTCCTCCCCTACGTAAAAAACAGGCAACGACAACAGAAACGGGAATATTATTACAGCTAACGAATCTCATTACGACTCGCTCTTCATTTATCATTCGACGTTTGACACTCAATATGGGCAATGTATGTGCGCCCGAACGCAGCAAATAGCGAGGATAATTAGCGGCGGCGGCACACGGGGCCGTGCGGTAGGAATTCGCCGCGATGGATGCGCTGGCTGTACTTTAAAGAGGAGAAGAGCAGAAAGAGCTGGCGAGTGTGTGCACTAAGGAAAATTAAAGCGGTCCCCCAGCGTACGTCGCCGTACTAAATAATACAATGATAATGCTGGTAAGATATGCGCGGGGTAGGACAATTGCATCGGCACATGCGGTTGCATATAAGCGCCGAAATGGAAAAAACTGTAATCTACGGGCGAGCTTTTAATATTTTATACGCCAAAAAAGCGAGCCAAGATATTGTGAGTGGCAGAAGAATACGAAACGAACGCAGAGCCGGCGCAATAATTTGTCGCAGCAGCTTTTGCCCACACACTGACGGCGCTCTGGCCGAGCGGACGGGCCCCGGCCGACAATGGGCCGCGGACCAAAGAGAAGCGGATCCGCGCGCGGCATGAGCGAGAGAGCCCGCGAGGAATTAATTCTCTAATCAGAGCGCGGAACACTTTGAATCGTAATTGAATTTATCGAAGCGATACAGCGAGTGAAATCGTTTGTATGCCAATTAATAGCCAATCACATAATGCAAAGTAGATTTTAGATATGGATCCGCCGGGTCATTTGTTCATAAATAAACGGGGACATGGGTACACTTGTTGGGCCGATGTTTAAATGCCCATTCATGCCCATTTGAAAAGAGGCGATACTTTTGCACACACGCAGCATGATATTGATTACTTATCGACGAGCAATTTATTTTGCTTTGTTTTAACGAAACCGCTTTCCTTCGATTAAAGAATGAATGGGAAAAAATAATAATGCAGAAAAACGTAGCTATAAGCGAAAAAAAGGTTGAGGCAGAGGTAGAGGTAGAGGTATACATATATGTATGGACTACGGAGAGTAAAAAGCCGAAGAAATTTGCAGCTCTGGGACACGATTAACGATTCAGGTGAGCAGCGGTAGATTTAACGATATGTGCATGTAATAGCCAAATAATGACGTTTATCAGCGTGCAGAATGCGGATGGACTGCTCTCTTTAATTACACATGTTTGAAGGAGGGTGTTGATTTATAGAGCAGTTAGAAATCTCATAAACAGCACGCGGGCTAGGGCGGAATGCACGCTCCGTCATATTTGATGGGCCATCGTAAATTCTTCTTGTGCGGATCGTGGATAGCTGCGTTTCATTAAAATCCGCATATCAGATAACGCGCAATTCGCAAGAAAAAGCAGTAGATGAAAATCAAATGCAGCGGCTGCAGCATCGGTGGCGCAGCGGCAGACGAACGGCAGTGGTGCAGGAATACAACAAAAAAGTAAAAATAAAAACGAAAAAAAGAAAAAAAAAAAAAGAAAAACGAAGCAACAACGACAGCAACAACGAATGAAATAAAAATAAAAAAGCTGGCGAATAGTAAAACAAAAGCGGACTGGCTCTCTCGCTTATAAGAAGCTCCCGAGTTCCCAGTATGTTGATTAAAAACGCATTGTCAGTTTAATGATCTTACGATCGCTTCTTGTCCCAAGTGCATACAATGGGTCGGAAGCGATTGCCGCGTGTTAGCGTTTCTTTCAATTGCTTTCGGCAGAGCAGACAGAGGACAAAAACTGTGACGATTTTGAATCGCGTGCCGGCATCAGCCGTTACTTTTTCTGATGCTGCTGCTGCTACTGATGCTGCTGTTGCTGCCGATGCTTTTACTCTCCTCTGCTTCGGCTGCTCTCGCTGCTTCTGCTTCTTCTTTCTGGACGCTCTTTTTCATTCCACGGCTGCCTCTTCGACGTTTTTTCAGCGTGCGGCGTGTGCGATTAGTACAAGCCCGCCAGGCATTTACTATTAAAATTGTAACTTTTATATGGTAGGTGTCAAGTGGATATCGTGGCCGGCGAATGGCCCCGCTAAACGGCCCGGCGGAACGGCAGAACGGTCCGAGCGTGCATCCCCAAAGGCCGTTACCTTCTTCTCTATACAGCGGAGAGACATATAGACGGAATATTGTTGAATTGATTCTCGAAACAAATACAAGTCCTTATATGTAATAAAGCTTCAGCAGTCCGCAACTACCAATTATGGTCTAATTGGTTTTCAGAAGTAACATGGATTTTAACTCTTTATTTTATAGCATTTTTTGGCGTTGTTCGAAGCGTGTTCGCGTTGCAGTTGCGGCGACCGTTCGCCAAATGACAACCAATTCGAACGGTATTAATTGAGCATTATCGACGTGCCGCTTTGATAAATGGGGGAAGTTTTGTGTGTTTGGCGAAGGCGAATTCGAAAGCTGCCAGGCACTGCATCACTCACACCAGAACGAAGCCGAGACAATTTCTCTTTCCCCGATTTAATAATTCCAACGACATTATTTACGCGCGACCATTTCATTCACCCCCGAGCTTTGTCCGCTCTAATGCAGTAAGTGACTGCTCAAGAGAATGAACACGAGGAGCCAACAACAGACGGAATGAGAATGAAAAAATAAGATGAAAAAAAAATGCTCGCACACGCACACCCATACAGAGATAAAGATTCGGGTCGGCGTATAGCCAAGAGTTAGAACGATTGCTCATTAAAACCCATGTATGTTGAGAATGTGGAAATGCAACTCCACTGTCTGTCGTCACATTCTGCCAACCTGCTGGACACAATAAATACTGCGTCCGTTGGTCAACAATACAGCGGGGCTCCAGTTTCGCAAGCCATCAAAGAAGACTCCTTTCGACGCGCACACACACACACACACACACATATACAGAGGACCTTAGACACGAGCGTCCGATGACGTCCACTTTCGGGAGAAGGTAACTCCAATTGCGTCACGAATTTATCTAGATATGTATATAGATATATATATATAGATGAATTGTGTCAGAACAACTTTTGCCATTCATCAGCAAGAGCATCAGCATCCGAGGCGATGCGATTCAACAAGAAGAGATCAGCGAGATCGCTCCGCAGCCGAGCGGCAGGTATATAATGGGTAAATTGTTTCGGGCATACTATCGAAGTTAATCAACGGTAGAGCGAAGGGATGCGCGACCGTCCAAATTATCTCCCGTGTTTTCGTAATCATATAATTTTATATAACAGGTTTCGTTTTGGGTGTTCGCTGTACGAGTATAACGGCGTTAATTGACGTGCGGAGGAGTCTTGCAGGTTTATTTGTCATCCCCCCATCGGGAGCGAGAGCCCGATGCTAATAATTTGCGGATATTTGCCGCAACCGAAGTGGAAACGCGCTGTCGTGCGAAATGCAGACAGTAATAGACATGTATGAGACGACAACGACATCGGGGTATCGATATTACGAATGCGTATGTATTAAGTAACGAAATGATCAGATGTTGCGCTTACCTATCAGTCCAACAAAGCGCGTCCTCCCGATACCTGGAACAGGTGAAAAGAACAAATTATTACAAGTCTAATTAAAATTAAAATAAGTCAGTTTTCTATATGTTGAATATAGTTAGTACACAATATGTCGGTTTGAAAAGGAACAAGAGGATGAAGAGAAGAAGTTGAGAAGAGCAAGCAACTGGTTGGGTGTACCGTGTACCATGTACGTGGTGAATAGAGCGCGCGGTCTAAAGTCGCGACCACTGAAGACACCACGCCACACTCACCCGCCACGAGATATACTCTTTCGTGCAGGTTGTGGGTACCCGTAACAGGTAATGTGGTACATGGTGATCGCAGCCAGGACACTTACAACTGGAAGTTTCAATGTAGGTACATACAGCTTTTGTGATACGATCAGAACAAGATATTTATATCCGTAAGTTTCGAACATCTTACACATTTTGTCATAATAATTTTAAAGGCCGTAGTTCATAAATCAGTTTTGCTGGGAGTAACTTGTAACTTAAAACTCTAGGTGACAAACATGTAATCACGGTCGCCCTCACTAATTTATTCCGAGTGAGAGTAGTAAATGATTAATACTGATAATTTATAATTCCGATGCAGTTGCTGAGAATTATTTGTGAGTAGGCATAGTGATCTCAACGGGGAGTAGAGAACAAGTCGACTCGATCATCGTTGGCTCAACTTGGAAAAACGACTTTTTTGCAGTTGAAAAAGCGACGCTGCGACGCGAGATTCGAACTGCTTGCACTTCGCCGCACTTCTTCTCCTTTCAATCTACCCATACGCAGCCAGAACGAAAGAAATCGTTCACCCAGACCTCGAGCTCGAGCAGTAAACTCCACCGACCAAAGTATGCCATATCGAGAATTAGGTACCCTGGAGGATCAACGATGGGGGATCTTCGGACATCATTAAGTGAGTCCGCTGTTAATGACGAGTCGGAGCGTAACGAAAATCGCAACCCCTTTGTAAATTGAAGGAAGGGTGAACGAATCGATGGATAGCGTCTAATAGCTGTTGATCGGTAGTTGGGAAGTAGCGAGCCGGTCGACACTTACATACATACACACACCTAGATCAGGGAACCGAAAGTCGGGAACAGCGGCAACGGCAAAGGCAACGGCGGCGGCAGAAGCAGCAGCAGCAGCAGCAGCAAGCCGTGAGTCGTGCAGTCGAACAGGGGTTGTGCTCATCACATTGTCATTATAGTGCGACCTCTCATTTGAAATGCGTCGCATGTAAGGGCCGTTACCACCACATGCCCACTGACAACTTTACGAGGAACACCACTTGAAACCACATGTTACACTTTGGGTTGGTTTATGTCCGCTACATGACATCCCTATTCTCTTCTTCGCAACATGCATGCATGCATACGTACGTACATTCGTATTCGTCCTGTTGCGGATGGCTCGGCGGCTCGACGGTTCGCGTCGCGCGCCCTCATTTAAACGCACTGCGCTATCGAATCTCTTCCGCTAAGTATCCATCGCCTGAATCGCCACAATCCGCAGCCCGTATACAGCGTGTTGCTTGTACTCGTAAAGAGACACACAACACTCGTCTTTCCGAATATTAGCTTTTATTGCGTGTGCTCGCATCGGGCTCACCCTCGCGCGCGCTACGGCTGCTCCTGCTGCTGCTTCTGCTGCTGCTGAAAAACCGACGCCAATTTTACAGTTTCACTCGCAGCAGCAGACAATCATTGTCGTCCATATACACGCAGATGTTGGTAAATGCACGTAGCTTATACAACACCTAATATTGCGATATGAAAACTTGGGACATAAAACCGACAAACAACGTATTACGTAAAATAAATTCAAATTACACATACAGATATCGTACGGGAGCGCGTTTATTTGCGTGTATTTGGGTGTGTGTGTGTGTGTGTGTGTAGATGTGTGTCGGGGGCCCAACCGCAATGGAAACTCTATGTATTGCCACCACGTAAAGAGCACATGCACAAAATTCATGCAAAACAAGCGGCAATATAACGAGCACATCTATTGACATTCTATGTTTGGCGTAATGAGTGCGTTCTGTACGCGCGCGGCCAACATTTCGACATTGCAATATTATTTCACCGAAATTCGTGACAATCGTTTTTGGCCAAATTGCTAAACAAGTGGCGCAATTGCCCCTGAAATCCTTTTCCAAATAATTCCATCATGACAACAATAATAATAATAATCATTTTGCAAGTGAAACAAAGAACGAAATGGAAACAACAACAAGTGAAAAGGACGAAATAAGAATAAGAATAAGAAAAACAAGAGAAAAAGTATTTGTACCGGTATGGCAGGCGCATAATGTATAATATGAAATCTGTCTGTTTCGCTCGAAGCAATAGATATCGTTAAGGAGACACAATAAAATTGTATCACTAGTGGAACTATAGATTGTCCTTAACGGACTCTCCAAGTGCAGGATTCCTAAAATTCCCTCGGTGCATACAGCACTGTACATATATAATTAGAGATTCTTATGGCATTGCTCGCACATTGTAGCACGTCCTGAATGGTAAATGGTGTATCATTCGAGTAATAATATTTTTCACGAATCAAAATGAACATTATAGGTGTTTCTAATTAGAGGTCTGCCTGCGCGATGAGCGACTCGAACGGCTGGCTGTTTTGACAATATGTGTCGGCCGCGTTGTTCGTCCTGCGATCCGAACATGCAGTCCGAGCCCGAAGACAATGAAATGTTTCATAGTATATCAAAGTGTAGCCACGATATACCAATTCTATTGTATTCTTCATCCGAATTGAATTTATTTGAGACTTGTTATCATGACTTATACTCGCCGTGGCTCGTATGTAAAATGATTGCGTCATTTTTTACCGTATCCACACTCCGGTTTTTCTATTTTCGATGGATGCATTGCATGCCGACCGGCAAATGCGTTTTCGCTCGCTTCGCCATTCTACCGTTGAATATTTCTCTGTAAATTCGCAACACGAATCAAATGATTGGAACGGAGAAGTATGTCGGAAGCACTATAGATGAAAAAGCTTTCCGCTGCCACACACCATAACTTAGGCGAGTGTAAGTAAAATGGGGTGATTTTTTTTTCTTTTTGCTGCCCGAACGGCAGCAACAACTCGAGCTCCCGAACCGGCCGCCGCGTCACTTGCCTTCCTCCTTGCGCTCTCGTCCTGAATAATGCGATCTGAAACGCTCGCGTTCCGATGCGAAATCCGCGAACGATAAGCAAATGAGAAGAAATATTACAAAGTTGTAATTAGCCGGCCATTAGGCCTTATCTGTTGCGTGCCTCGTCGCGGCTACCATTGCTTTTAGCACCTTCTGCAAACTTCTTCCCATCGCGTTCCGCTTTTCCGTGAATTTATTAGGTCCGAGTCCTAAGCGAAGAGCCACTAAGAGATGATAACTTTCATACACATACTTTCAGCGCAGATTGTACGTATAAACTAGCAACTACTGTAGCGGACCAAGAGAAGTAATTAGCAAAAAGGATGCGCCGAACGAACTACGTAAGATTCGCGTGACGCAAGAGATGCCATTTAATTAAGAGAGCAGCAAATTGATGAGAAGAGGTGTTTTATAAACAAGCGAGAGATATGCTCTCTGCATCTCCGTAATATATGTGGGCATCTCTCGATAGGTACCTCTACACGTACAGTACACATAGCGTGTCGTCGGTGTTGGCATAATAATCAGCAGTAGCTATAAATCTGTAACCTCATTACTAAGCGTGTCGTTTTAATTGAAATCTTGTGTCGTGGTGGACAAAGAGCGGCGACTCCTTGGATTCGGTACCTACTTGGCCAGACACCCCTATTGAGTTACGTTGCCGCTTCCATCACCTTGCAATATACAGTGCTTATAATTAACAACTAAAATAAAAAACAATCGTAATTTTAACTTTCATTTTAATTTAACTGTTTTCGTTTTCAGCAACGACTAATTATCTCAACAAGAGTAATTTTTAATAAATTATCTACGGAACATATTTTTCATTTAAAAATTAAAGAATAAATTCTGCTTTAACGAGGCCAACTGAAAAAAAAAACAAATTAAAATATCTTTTAAATACTTAATTGTAAGCACTGTATTCGGTCTCTTCGCTGCTGCAACGAGCAACACGAAGTGCCTCTCGGCTCGTTGTTTTCGTAAACATTTTATCAGCGAACGGGCAAGCGCAAGATGCATAAACACTGACTGATTCCGACCGCGACGATTAATTAACTTAATTATTATTTTATCTGCGCCGCTCGCACGAAACAATACACCCGCTATCATAAACGACGAAATTATCGCGCGCATAAATTAAACACTTGCCGGTGTCGTTCATTAAAACGCGCCACCCTAAGGAGCTCCATCAATCAACCCTCTAACGAGGTCTGCACCAGCGGCAGCCGCTGGTGGGATCGAGTGCTGCTGCGGTCGCGGCGGTTCTCCGTCAGCCGCCGTCTGTTTGCTTCTCAAGAGTTAACGCCGCGCTTCTGGCGCGCTCGGTGTGCGAAAAAATTCAATTGTCACGAATGCTCCTTTTGTGCCAAATCCGAAGCAATTTATATTGGATCCGGCGGAGCATTATTCATTCATTCACGGACCACACACGCGTCGCGGACAAATCAATTTTCGATTTGCCTAATCTGATTAAGCTGCTTGATGCAGATTGATGCAGATCGACCGACTAAGAAGCACTTAACTTATACGAACACACGGTCGCACATGCACACTAATAAGTACATGAAAAGAGAACTGGTTGGGTATATGTAAGGAAGCGATATTATTCATTTGAAAGCGATACTTATTATATTATGAAGTCGTTAACGCCGACATGAAATATTAATTACTTGACGCGTAAATCTCGAAACTGATGCCCATTAAGCGATCGTAAATAAATAGTCGGCTAATGACGGGGCACGCGGTTAATTAAAGTGTACCTAGTGCTGGGCCATTGAGTTAACGTTTTCATAAGCGCTCTGTCGAAGCTATGCGGCCGGTGGCAGCCAAAGCGGCACGGCAAAAGAGCTTTCGAGAGCGGTTCGGCCGCGCATATCGTAAGCACTGCCGGCCGCTTGATAAATGAAAGTATTGATACAGTCCTAACGAACATTCGCGCAGTAATTTGTAATGCAATCGGTGTCAGAATGACGCTGATGAATGGGATAATAGTGAGTGTTTGCAGTGCACAATTTCCTCATAGCGACATGTATCCGGAAATTGCTGCCAATCTCAAGGGAGGCGTCCGCGATTAGATATGGCACAATGGGCGAACGGACGACCGGTTCGATTTAATAAAGCACTTTTCGATCGGCCGCCACCTATCTGTCTGTATCTTTACGCCCGCTGCTCCGGATGATTCTTACGCAGAGCAAGGGCATCGCTTCTCCCTCGATTGATATGCATTAGACCTTTGTCGCCCACTTGACTTGACTTGACTGACCTGCTACCGTTCAGCGCAAGACAATGCAATTGCAGAAAACTCGTCTCGACCTGCACCATTCTTCATTCATGCAGAGCTGACGCAAAAGGTTCATCTCGCTGCTTTTCAAATATATATAGGTATATATCAGAAATTTGTAAAATTCTTAGGAAGAATTTGCGTCTTAGTTTTGTTCCATCAAAATCATCAAAGTTTTCTAGCGAAAGATTTCGATTGAATGATTTATTATTAATGTTGCAATCTTCACATATTCACTGTATGGCTGTACCTACAGCTATACAGATAGTGCTACTAAAACAAGATATCGAGGAGCGTCTTCTCGGCGCTTTTATTTAGAGAGTTCATTCGGTTTGGTCGCTCGTGCCTGCCTGCATTCGATTCCACATCTCATATAAAATGCATTCGCTCAGCATTGCGGACCATTGTTGATTGTTCCCCAGCTTCACACTCACACCCCATACACCTCTTATCTCGCAGCGGAGCCGTAAGAGTTCCTTCCTTGATCGTCGACGGGTTTTCAATAACACATTCTCTGCCATCGAATTCCGTGGCAATCTTATTAAAAGAAATCGCTTATAGATTTCAATAAAAAAAAGACGAAAGAAAGGAAGAAAGAAAGAAAGAAGAAAACCGAAGCTGAGCATTCACGCAGCACCTGAAGGCGCGCTTCTGCTTTCGCTCTTCATCTTCGGCGTAGCGCTCGCGAATATAGGTATCTGTACGGAGGTAATAGGTAAAGGCATTTAGGGGGCGGACTACGAAGATGCGGCCGACAAGATTCGTTGAAGGCAGTTCGAGCTGTCTTGTTGGTGCGGCTCATTCGGCGGAGCCCATCTCTTAATAATACCTACATGTCGCGGCATTAATTAATCTAACGGTCGAGAATATGCGAGCACGTTGCTCATGTATACCCGCCGAAGCTGTACGTATAAAATATACGTACAAGTATCTGTACGGGCATCAGCGCAAAAGATACAGCGAAGATAGGGTTATAGGTGAAGGTTGGCTCCGAGTTCTCATGACAATTTGAACGCATCTCGTACACCAACTACTACATCGGAGCCATAGAGGTACATATGCGACACGTTCCGCGTGTACCTACCACATTAATCCTGATTGCAATTAGCACTGCCCTCGTTTATTCATTAGACGGCAGCGGAGCGTGTGAATTTCGTGAATTGCGACGCACTTTTCGTTGACTCCGACACGCCGCTCTTCTCTTCCACTTGCCGAGATCGCATTAATGTATCTCTTATTATTACGTTATTTATGCGCACTTATATAAGCGAATACATAAATATGAGAGAAATCTCTGTACTTTTTTTCTTGCCTCCGCTTTAATTTTTTTCCGTGTGCTGCTGCCCCGTCGTTGATGCGACCGACGACGGTGAAGAAACACTCGCCGGAGATTTACTCGCCGAGAGGAGCCGGTGCTTTTTCTCCGTTGCGTTCTACGGGAGATGTTATCTGGCAAACGACTAACATATTTATCGTGTCATATTCAAAATGGGCCGCAATCAGATAGCGACGCAATCATTTCGTTTTCCTCTCTGAACTTGTATTACGACACACGTAACTTAAATTGTAACGATCCTGACCTAGCTTAATGAAATCCGTTTCGTAAACGCCGAACTAGATGCGCGCAGAGGACAAACTTGTTGGCACTCGTTCGTCTGAATTATCCTTATTAACAAACGTGAAATCTGCATGCACCATATAATAATAAATAAGCTGACGCGCGAAATTTTGCTCGGAGAAAAAACGAAAGCAACACCCCTGTTTGAATAACATTTTCGAAATCTGCATTATCATTACGCGTCCCCTTGTCTTCGACTTGCATCCTGATTATGCTTTCATCATATCGGAGAGAAAAAAAGTATATGTCATCTATCTGCTTGATATACATAGTGGGTGTTATCTGTATACTCATTTAATATACATAAACTTTGCGCTAAAACACAAAGCCCAAATCGATGCATACGATTTGCTAGATTTAAAGCATCAGCTATAAGCATCGAGATAATCCGTGCAGGGGAAATGCATAAATAAGAAGGGCCCGAATTTTAATAATTTATAAAGATGCGAGGAATTTTCCTATAACTATTAGAGACAAACAAATTCAACAATTAAACAATTAGAGACAAATAGATTCGAAAAGAAAATGAAAAACAGCAACCAGAAGGTGCTCTTTAATCTTAGATTAAAAAGCTGCGGGTGATTTCAATTCGGAATTCGCTTCGGAAATAAATTTCCCATTCATTATTCATCGGCTCCTTCAGATTGTGTGTTGTGCCACTCCGCGCCGTAGTGCGCCCTTTTGCCACCGCCTGTAATGAACTCGAACTGCGGAGCACCTCGCCTCTTGCCGAAAGTCCGCAATATACATATGTATTTATTGGGGGTGCGGAAGCGTTTTAATATTATATAAGCTTTGCATTTTTTTCTTTTGCGCGGAGCCGCAAACACCGTACGGCTTGCGTGCGAAGAAGTCGCCGAGGAATCGGGTCGGAAAGGGAACGCGGCGGAAGCACTTTGATTCTTCGCGCCCTCCCCGCAAGAACATAATAGCTAATACGAATATGATAGCGGGGATCTATAGACGAGTGGAACTAATAAAAATGCATAGCGCGAGCTTTCTTTTCAGTGGGAGAGCATCGGAGAGGCGGCGAGCGAGAGCTTTAAGCCGCCCGCGCACTAAGGAAAGAAATAATTTTTTACATAACGACGCGCATTAAGCGACGCCGTAATTGGATTACCGATCGCGAAAGTTCGTGACGTGCGAAAAGCTCAGGGCGTCCTGACCTCCCCCGAACGGGATTACCATAACGTGTAACGTACAGTGTCTAAGTGGGAAATTACTATTAAATGACTCGAGTTGCGAGCGGCTCGTTGCCGAATGGAGGTATCCGAGCTTAAGCGGCTATTGGAAAAATAAATCACGCAAAGAGCTTTAATAATAATAGGAGCAGGAACACAGATGCGCGCCAAGTTGGAATATTTTCTTCGCCGCCAGTGGAAAAGTGCGTTGCGAATCGACCCCCTAAATGCACTGAAAATCCTGACGCACTCGTAATAATGACTATTTATAGTGGGTGTTGTCAAATTATGCGCATTTAACCGCGATAAATCAAACGCTAATATCGCGATAATAAACATCGGCGCCGAAGGAAAGCGGGCGCGGGGCGCGCGACGCATCGAAAAAGGAAGAGGAAAAAAAATTGAGGGTGCAGCGAGTTTAATGCATTCAAGTGTATTCGCATTACAAGCTGTTGCGATAGAAACAAATTAATGTAAATACTTTTGACTCAATGACTTATACTCTCGCCCAATATTAAGGTTGTCTAAACGCGCGTGGGGTGTTAGTATTTTAAAGAATAATCACACGATGTGCCCCTACCGACCGACAACCCCTGCGTCGAGTCGAGAGAGTCGCAGGAAAAAAAAAATCAGACTTGCAAATTTCTTATTGTACCCTTCGCAGACTGTAAAGACATTAGCCTCTTACATTTACACCATCTCCCTTTTACTATTTCATAGCATTAAATTATTTGCAAGAGGAGAAAATTATAGAAACAGTTGTACACAAGCGGTTATTTGCATATTTTTCATTTTCGTTTAATTTCACGCTACGACCGTTGCATTCGCAGCGCGGAGCACCGGGCGCAACTCGAATAAGCTGCATTCATTAATTAGGGCTTAGAGAGATGTGCGCGCTTAATGCGCTGCAAAATTCGGACGATTCTCAATGCGCGACATCGGCAATATCGAAAGCATTCGAATGCTTACGAATGCCCGTCCGGCCCGAAAGTCATTAACGAGTGTGCCTTATGCACCTGTCCTAACTGTGAAGATTCGTAGAAGTTGCGCTCGTTTGTAAATAAGCATGTTTGATCGGGCGCGTAAAATGTTTGTGTTCTTGATTTTAACGCTTCTTCACTTTTAAGGCCACCACACCACTTCACTTCATATGTTACCCCTTGCGACTCAGGCTGTTGCGCTTTCGAAACAAAAAACAAAAAAACTGTTTGCTCGCGAGGCATTCCTCGTTGCGCTCGCCTTAGAAAATCTTGTAAAATTTATTTGAAAACATCATTAATATATCTCTAACCGAGGTTTATTTGCTGTTTTAACTAAAATACGCCTCGAATCGATAATGCAAAATAAACAAGAGCCGAATTGTAAATAATGAAGAGCGTTTGTTTAGAAACTAGAAAAGTTCAGGGTCCCCTTTTTAAGTGACTGTTTGCTGGGAAAAAGAAGAGTTTTTTCTTCGGTACAATTTCTCGAAGAATATAACTTGAGCGCTCGAGTCCGCGGTTATTAGTTTTACGAATCATGATTTTGATTAGGGACCCGGTGGATTAGCGGTGTGGCGGATTGCGTTAATGTAATTCAGTGCTCGATTCATCATCGCAAAGTTTGTGTCTGAGAGAAAGAGAGACTAGCTAGGGCAAAGTAATGAAGATGCAGGCGGGCAGGCAGAGGAACGGAAGAAACGAGAAAGAAGACCGGCCGGGATGGATTATGGTAATGAAAGAAGGACCCGGGGCGACGGATAGCGGACCCCCAGTTAGCGAATGTCGGTCGGTTAGCACGTGCCCAATGTCCATATCACGTGGCAACCCCTTTGCGAATGCAAATGAGCAACAAGTGTCAGAGTCGGATGCGTTTATAGGCGGAAATGTTCGGTAGCGAAAAGACTTACCGGTAGTAAGGAAACGCCTGGGGCATGTGGAGGTCCATGGGGGCCGCCGCGTGATGGGCCGTTCCGTACCCGTGGTGGTCCGTGGTCTGCATCATGGTACCGGCGGCGGCCGCGGCGGCAGCAGCAGCCGCCGTATGGTGATGGCCCAAGACGGCCGCCCAGGGCGAGGAGGTGAACCCTCCGGGATGATCCAGCTCGAAGCCGCAGTTTAATCACTCTGCCGATTCGATCGATCTACAGCGACCACTATTACTTCACGCACTTCGCATCTGCATCATCATCGTGTAGGCACTCCTACTCACTGCTCACACGTGTGGCGGCGAGAACGGACACTCGGCCATTGATCGCGGGGATGCTGAATGACTGAAAGAGTTACCAGAGGCGGAGTTGGTGATCCGCGTGCGTGGATCGGAGTCACGTGACGAACAGGCGTCTCTTCGGCGTCGCGGGGCCAACCTCGGAACATGTTCGCGACCGCGTACTCCTACTCGAACGCACACCAACACACGCAGCCACGACGTACACACACGAACACACACACACACACACACACACACACACTGAACGCACACACCTCTCTCTAAAACACCTGACTCTCGCCCGTCTCTCATACACTCGTACTTGTAAGACACAGAACCAAAGACAATTGTTAATTTCTATTCCAAACCCTACTCTACGAATCAAGTATCAAACAACCATCACTCCCCTTAAGGTACGAAGCAACAGTTGTTCCTTGTTCCTTATTCCTTGCCGCGCTCTCCTCCTCCTGCCCCCACCCCCGCGCACTCCTTCATCTCCCGATACACCCTAATTCATTTTACTTAGTCATAAGCAAATTAATGCCAAATATAGTCCCCGCGTACAAATTTAATTTCTAATTGTGAGCAATTCGTTTGTTCTACCCCGTGTTTGCTTAGCAGCGCGCGTTCGCGCTTAATTAATCTTGCATCATAAGAAGGCTAATTGATGATGATACTTGCAATACTTGCCAGTATTTTCTGCATTCATTAATCTTAGCGTCCCTGTATATTTGTTGCATTGTCTTTTGCGCGTATTTCTTCGAAAGTCGGAACTCAAAATTCTTTTTAAAAAGTTTTTGAAAAGCCGGAGAAAAGCAAAAAAGTTGCGGGGAATGTGAAAAGAAAAGGGCAATAGTGCTTACTTAATAGATAAATAAGAGAAACTTAAATAAGGGTCGGTCACACGTGAACAGTGGACGGTGCATGTAATTTGATCACACGTTCCCCTCGGCGCAATAAAAGCTCTCGCATTAGGGGCTAGTGTGGTCATAGTTCGGCACCCCAACATTTAATGACCGCAAACCTCTTCCCAAAGTAACGTTTTAAAATAATTTTGATTTATGAATTCGAACAGTGGACCGACCGCTCTCCGTGCTGTCCGTTGGGCGCTATTTCGGGCCACTCGATAGCCGCCGCCGCCGCCGCGCTATTAATCAGATTAAAAGTTGCTGCCGAGCTTCGAATCGCTTCGGCGCGGACGCATTAAGTCGCTGGCAATATCGTCGACTCTAATTCGTGTAATTACAAGGAGAAAAACAACGAGAACAACAGCGATCCGGGCATGGGTCTCGGAACGACATCAGTCTCTTGTTTTATATTCTCCACCACTTGACATCTGTATTCATAGAGTGCACTAAAAGTTTAAACATACAAGTCACGCAATAAACTCGATTCATATTTTGGAAAAGTGAATGGAAAGAGTATTGTACATAAATAACTGAAACTCAGGTTGTTACACGTTTACAAGCTTTACGACTGCAGACATCAAGATAGTACGTCTCGTTTCCTGTGTCCAACTCATTTAAAAGCCTTCCGTGAGACGACTCTTTCTGTTTTCCACAATGTTTTTCAATTCGTTCATATATACTATATAAATTATAAAAGTTGCCGCAAACGAGCAAAAGTACTTGGGTACTTACTTACTACCACTACATATAGTCTAGGTCTCTCTGTCTCTCTCTCTTGGCAGCAGCTAGAGATGCAATCGATATTTTAATTTGGAAAACTGAAGGATCAAGAGAGCAGGCAGGCAACGGCCGAAACACACTCGGATTATTATTATGCACATCCTTATCGCGAGTAATTTGTCAAAAGTATATGTGCACGCATTAATTAGGACTCGGAAATTCCGCTCTCCCGACTAAAAAGCTGCATAAATCAAGCGCTAATTGGCAAAATTCACAGTAGTTAAAACGGAGCTTTAACGTTTTCTAATTGCCCGATTCTCTTCATTGCCGGCGCACACCGCAAACAAATTGTTTTCTTTTAATTAGACTCTCTACTTTTGTATATTTCCAAATTACGGTTCCGGAGTCTGTTGGCTTTTTAAAAAATTGTAATTTCTGAAGTGATTTCAACATTTTCGACCGGCGAAATTAAATATCACCATTGTAAAGAGCGAATTTCCAAAAAAAAAGTAACGTTCGCGACGTGCTCGCAACGCAGTTTGGAAATTTGGAAAGTTCTAATCGTTCGATTACACATAAAGGAAAGATGTAAATCGAAGTCGGGACATTTTCCACATTGCCAATGTGAGTCAGGTAATATTTAGTATGTATATATGCAAGCAATGAGGCACCACTTGTAAATTATTGCCCGCTAGGGTCAATGCTGCACATCCAAATACCACAATTAGAGAACTCGACCGAATAATTACAATTCTACTGTCATACCAAGAAATTCGATTAAAATGCTGCAGCAATCTAGCACAATGGTTCGCTTATTTAAATGTTTTATTGCGTTTCTTAAAGGATCCTCTTCGCTGGAAACATTAACCCTAATTGCAACTTTACCAATTGGCCAAGAATTCATTACCAAGCGTTACAGAAGAAATCCTACGCTTTGTTTGGACTTCAGAATCAACGATTCGAGCAACAAACTTCTGATTTTGCCATTATACCATTAAAAATGCCAATAATGCCAACAAATTAATCATTGCAACAACAAATCCGATGTTTAGTATTACCGACAGACACATCATCCAACAATAAACTACATAAGCGGTCCTCGAAAATTTGAGGACAGTAATGCAATCGGAAGAGGCAAATCGAATAAAAATTTATCGAAATAGATTCGGCGAGAATCCATAGCGTAACCGCGCGTATCACATCGGAAAACTATACAAGAAGCCGATAGGCTGGCAGCATCGAATCTCAAGATTATCCCAGGTAATACATTACGGAGTTAATTTGACGCATGAGTGAAACCGAGTGTAGTTTTTTCCGTTTAATAGATGTATCCTATGTTTTTTTGCCTTGTTTTTCGGAGATCAATTTTAAGGGCTCAATTAAAACCTGTTTTCATAAGCGCGTTTTTTTTCTCGTTGCTCGCAATCTTATTTTCAATTATATGCCGCAACAATACTATCATCCATGCATTAATCAATCAATAAATACTAAAAACTTACTTGAAAATTCGCTAGAAATCTTCGGAAAGCCAGGAACAAGATTCGCGTCCAGCGCATAACGCTACAGTTTAATAAATTGTTTCGAAATTTGCTGTGATCTGCATAAAAATCCGTGCGCAACTGCTAATCACACGCATAATACATAGCACAGATAAGCCTCGGATTTTCCTCCCAGGAGTCGAATGAACTAATGAGCGCATCTTTGATGATAATCATCGTTTAGTTTAGGTTTATTGTGTTGACGTAGATGTACTCGTAGAAAGAAGGCTCCTGCAACTGGAAGAAGCGCTAGGTGCGAAAAGGGGCTGTCTGTCGGAGGAGTCGGACTAGAAGAATAAGGAAAGGTGTACGAAGGGCTCACAGGCATGGAAGTGAGCATCGACAGCCGACTAGGAAGCATAATGTGTGTTATAGCATCCGGCGGGAGGGCACGTAGGAAGGTAGTTAGCATGCTAGTACCGAACGGTACGCCACCAGCCTACAGAATACGAGCAGAATACGTTTGGCGCATGTTAACAACCAACGTTCGCTCGGCGACTCTTCGGCCCGGCTTTTCCGTCCTCTCTCTATACGTTCGCTGCCGCTGGTGTCACTCACTGCGAGTTTCCAGCCGGGAAAACTGCTACTACATGCAATAACGATAAATAAACCATTAGTTTTCTTTGTCGTTTTTCCCATCCAGTTCGAGCATCGAGTTGTTTTTTTGCATTTTCTTTTTTCGTTGCGCGAAAAGGGCACGCCGGTATCGGTGCGCTAATTGTTTCTAGGGCGCGAACGATTTCATCGCAAACATAATTTAAAATGTAATATGCGGAATAAGAGATGCATCTGTATATGCGATTCGCCGTCGCAATTCCGCCGCCGCATGCATATCTCTGGCAATTTTGCTAAATTATAACTTAGGTGCCTTTGGCATTGCCCTCCGTCGCCGATCCCAACAAAGCAGCATATCATTACGCGAAGACACAACGAGGTAACAACAATAATCAATTTTTGAGGAACATCTCTCTCTCGGTGCGTACGCGCGATGAGATGCTGTAATATGAAATAATAACAAGGTAGCGAACGTTCGCTTCGCCGATCATGCAAAGGACAATAGATAGGACATGCGTTGCGTCTAGATGTGTGAGTGGCCTATACAGGTTATTTAATTTTCTCCCGTTCCGCCGGCGAAAACACCGTCCCGTTGTTGGAAATCTAATAAATCAAGTTACGGAAAATTTACATACCTTTACGGATTATAAAAACGTCCATCCCCAACCACCGATGCATGGTCATTACGATGGCGCGCACAAATACACACGCACACACACAAAATAAAGAAAACAAATATTGAAGAAGATCCCACGCGTCGATTCCTTCCGTCCCCTAAGTACCGCAAAAAGAGACAGCCACAAAACAGAGATATTCGTTAAATGATGTTTATTATAATCATTATAGAAAACATGATGTTCAGTTTAAGGGACGAACACAAAAAATGCAATTATAATAATATAACAAGCCTCCAGTCTAACTAGACGCCCACTACATCTACGATAAAAAATACAAACTGGCATGAACATTTCCTAGATTAAACTCAAGTTATTTAATTATTAAATATTGGACGGGATGCGTCGGGAAAACGCATCGCGCAATCCTTAAAACGATCCCTAAATATATTCGGCATGCAGTAAAGTAATTAATCAGTTATGGTCGGAACAAAAACAACAATTTGCGAAAATGTGAATTTTTGCGTTTTCCCCCGGAAAGGGGGTTCGTGCAGTGAACTTGCACCGTACTTTGCCACGTTCGTCGTATTGTAATAATAGAGGACAATTGAGAGCTGCCAATTAAGCAGTGTCATCATTAGCGTCAATTCGAAGGGCTCTTAAGCCCCTCACTCTGTTTCATCTAGTAAAAAAATATGGTATAAACATCTATAAATGCACTTTTCATTTGATTTCGTCTCGTCAATTGAGAAAATTTCTCTCATTTGTTTCTCTCGTAAGTCGAATTTCATCGTTTACGTCGTTCGCATGTAGCTCGTAAACGATATTCGTTTCATCAGGGGTTCTATTCGCTAGTGAACACAAGGCAATCTCTTTTCAAAGAAGATACACTTGCACAGGTAAAATGACTTAAATAAAATATATAAAACATAAAAATAACAAAATAAAAAAAAAAATTAAATAACTTACGGAAGTCTGTGCAACGGCAGAGACTTCCCTCAACTCCAAAACTCTCTTTTCTGTTTTTTTTGTTTTTTTTTTCTTATAAATCTTATCGTTAATTATATTAAAAATTATAATTTACGAGTTTTTTGTTTGTTTGATTTTTGCTTCGAAGAACTTCTCTTTCAGTACTTAAAACAATACCTAATCAATTCCGTATAACAACATGTTATATAATGCAAATATAATTCATATAAATATTATATTAGTGATAACTACTACTCGATAATAGTTAACTTAGCATTAAGTATGCCTTTAAATTCTTCCGATACTGCGAACTTGGCTCTAAAGGCGTGAAAAGCCAATGCGAATATCGGGAGCACAAAGGAAAGGTTTTTCCAAACCGTACTTAATCATTATACAGGCAGTTGACAAAAATAACTTACTTTAAGTTAATATAATTGATAAAAAATACCGATTTTCAAAATAAAAATTACTCTTTGATATATATTTGTGTAGTGGTGGAGGACCCAATGCGACGTTGAAACGCTGCGTCGGTATCGACACTCTTACCTTTCGGCGTCCGGAAGAAAGATGTTCCGTTTAAATTGGCGGCGGTCCGCGGACGTAATGAAACTGCGGATTGATGGACAACTGCAGGTTGTTCATGTTGTCGCAACAGTGGGGCTCCAAAAGGCACGCGATGAAGAATAAGGCCAAAATGGCAATGGGAAAAGGCAACGATGCACGCAGAACTCTCTTGATCCACGAGCCGCATCTGGGCTCGTCGTCCGGTTCGCCCCCGGTGACGGTAGCAACCACCGCGTCGCTATAACGGCAGAACAGAAAAAAAAACGCAAAATTCCAGAGATGTAGTTGGCCGAACGCAAGCGAATGGAAAGCGGGAAGAGTGCCAAATACTGCGAGAGTGCCGTTAAAAGAGGAAATGCAGTCTTAGGAAAAAATGAAGCTAAATAGGCAGTAACGGCGGTTTGCGACGCCTTACGTTTTTCGCATAGAAATCGTCCACTTAGGACATCGAAAAGCTCGCAAGGGGACGCAAGATTGAAATTAGTCGAGCAGAAGCTACAAGCCACTACTTCGCTCCGGCTCCTTTTACGAGAACGGTTATTATTCCGTTAAATTGTCTCCTTTGTCCATTCCATACTTACGTAATGTAAGAACAAAAGGCGAAAACGAAAAAGCGATGGAAAGGAACGGAAGTTGCGGGAGGCGGTGAATTACGGGGTTTACCTGATTGGTGTGGTTGCCGTGCGGACGATGATGGAGCGACATTTGTTCTGCAAGGTTTTGAGTTCTTCCTCGGCGGCCGCCAGTTGATCCCGCATTCGGATCCTGGCGGCGCAGTCCGGTGCCATGACCATTTCCAACTGCCTGACGAGGCGCCGAATGGCCGAAAGGCGACGTTCGCGCTCGCCGATGTCGTGCTCGGAGCCCTCGTCCGAAATGCCGCTGTCGGAGAACGAGCCCTCGGTGAGGATCTCGGAAAATGTGCATCCCTGCAACAAGCGGAGTGCCGTCAAATGAAGTATGCACTTCGCAGTTCCGAAAAGACTCCTAAACTTCTGCACCACTACAGTATCTGCATTAGTAATACAGGACGATTTGATGTGTGTGTGTGTGTGCGTGCGTGTGTGTGTGTTTGCAAGAAGACTCCCTACGACTGCTTTGTATGCGTATGTATGTGTTTGCAAGCACATATCTGTATACATGTGTGTGTTCGAAGGCAGATCTGCGTGTGTGTGGGTGTGTGCGGGTGTTTCTGTGTGTGTATCGACTCTTTCCAGCACTTTGGAATGATGCGCTGTAGTAATGAAAAGTAACGCGCTGCATACAAAGCAGATCTCAGCCAGTTGAAATATCTGCTAGATTCCCTTTCTAATCCCACTTTTAAAGCTAGCTCAATCCTTTGTATCGCCGAAATCCATATTACGCCGCATATGACGAATCAAGCTATTGCGGCCGACTCCATTCTCACTTAATTTAATTACATCTATTGCGGGGGCGGTGAAACAAAGCGCCCAAAGGCTTATTGATAAGAAGGACGCGCGATAGAAAAGATAAAAGGACGAAAGATTTTTCTCGTTGCGCAATGAATACCCACATTTACGGCCAATTGCCGCGCGTATTGCAATCGAACGGCGAAGAAAAACAGCTGAAAGAACAAAACAACAAAGACTTTGGGTGCACTCTTACCTCTTTATTGGAATCGGATAGTAATTTCGCCACTCTGGTCGACGATACCATTTTATTGGTGAAATTGGCTCCTCGGAGTGCCATATCCAGCTCGCCGAGACTCTGCTCGTCATTACGCAGGTCACCACGCAGTTGATCGAGTCGCGTCTCGAGGATCTGCCAATTCTGCAGCAAGACGTTCAGGCGGTTCACCCTTTCGCCGGTGCTGAAATCATAGGATGCACGGGATGCAGTTCAGAGGAAAGCAAGCAGGGGCGAACGCGACGATGGCCAAATGGAAAACGGGGAGTCAGTCGGTGGCGACGATGACGATGACGACGACGGCTCGTTGCCGCGAAATCGTAATCGGCATGATTTGTATTCACAACATTTTAATAATAAAAGTATTCAACGACAGCTGCACCCACATGCAACGTGGTGTGATTTTTAATCGTCACGATTATTATTGTTATTATCATTGCCGTTTGTTTACACAATAGATGAAATTTCCCAAAAAGTCTATGTCTATCTCTTGCGCGCTTCAAAAGTTAAACGATTACAAATTCGAAAAAGGGAATGGCGCGTTTCTTGAATACAAAAAGAAAAAAAAAAACACAAAAAGAAACTAAGAAATATGTTTCACCGAACTAAATACGCGCGGATATAGATGCAAAGATTGGCGATGGTTAATTCGGGTAAAAGTGGCAAATGACCGATCAACTACTACTGACCTGTTGTTGATTTCGAAGTACAAACGGTACAGTTCCGAGACGTCCGATTTCAGCGAGGAAGTACCGTAATCGACGTTCTCTGTAATAAAATGGTCCACTGCCAAGTTGATTTTCAGCAGTTTCTTTTTGTGCTCATCGATGTTGGCGAGTTCGGCCTGCAAGGAAATCATTTATTGACAAGGCTACCTGCAGTTTAAATTATTAAGTATCGATGCTTAGGAACGTCGGCATCGGATGCGCTGCCAGACGATTATCTTTTTTATCGGCGCTCGCATAAAACGAATTATGCGCGGCTCTCTTATAAATCAAACCGATCGTCATTAAAATCAAATTGGTCCACTTATAAGCACAATGTCATATTAGCATGAATATCGCCACTTTCTCCTTGATTATTCCGCACAACGACAAAAAAAAAAACATACAAAAAGAACGCAACAAAAATCGTAATGAATTAATGAAGCAGCAGCAAGGAAAAGTAAAAATTCCTTTTGAGGGAAACCACATCGAACGCGCTAGTGAAAATAATAAATTGCAATTTCTGTTATCTGCAAATGAGTTCTTAAGAGCGATAATGGTTTTAAAACAAATATATATACAGCAGGAGAATGAAGAAGAAGCAGAAGAAGAAGAAGAAGAAGCAGAATAAGAAGAAGAAGAAGAAGAAGAAGAAGAGAAGGAATGATTTGCTTGTTTCTTTTGCATAGTTTAGCAATATCACCTTCGTTAGTCCCAAAGGGGCATAGAGAGGTCGATGTATTGCTAGCCGACAAGTAGCGAGTCATATATCGTGCTTGGAAGACATTGATGACCGTATATGTATAAATTACTTAAGTTTATGACCAGACCATGTCTCTTTGGATACTACAGACGTGACAAAGTTTTTCCTAGCGTCATAAATTATACAATGATACGGATGGCTTGCTGCGAGAATTCATCGACGAGACCGAATTTTCACTTTATGCGTTTCCCATTAGGCCCGGAAAACATATTATGAAATGTTTAATTTGCATAAGACGTGCAACGATGCGAAATGAAAAATTGTCGTTCGCGAACGCGAGCCGCGTGTGCAGGCCGCGGACCGTGCGTTCCGAGGAGGCCTTAATGAAAATTCTTTCGGGGAAAGGGCGCGCGCGCGTCGGCGACGGCGACGCCGGCGACTACGGCATCGGCATCGGCAACGACGACGATTTGTGTAGCGGAAAACTAAAAATAGTTGTAAATTCGGATCAATTGATTGGCTGTTGATTGCAAATTAAATTAGTATGGACTGTTCGTCTGTAAAGGAGCCATCCATGGCATACTAATGCGGCGCGCTACAGTCGCTTCAGCTGCTGGAGTTGGCCCCTTTTACCAAATTGCACCCTCGTCAACCGCAGCGCAGCGCAAGTACTATGTGCATGTGGCAATTCCATATTTACATAAAAAAGTATTTGCATCAAAGAGACGTGCCCCCGTGCCTTTCGCTCGGCGGATGCGTGCCGCCAAAAAGAAATTTTAGAATTTCCTCAGCCACCGTCAGCGAAGACGTGGCGAGGCGTTCGTTTCGTCTGCAGCGAGACTGGCGGAGGAGGCACATCCCGAGCCCGTTACACTTCACGGATCGATATCGATCGGCAGCGGGAGCGAAAGGAAAGTTTCGTACAACGTGGTCGAAGATTAAGACTTGGACGTGTTCGCAAGCACAGCCAGTTTATGCGATGGTGGAGAGGACTTAAGGAGTCCCGTCACGTAGGCAGCCGGAGCGGTAGCTCGACACGGGTACGCTTTTATCGTCATTTCAAACTCTGAAAATATCACATAGCGACGGTTTTTAGGTCGAACTACCCTTAAAAATTCCGACCCCATAAAAACTGCATATGTAGATTTTTTTGCGAAGGAAAAAAGGAGCAGCGAGACACAAAGTGCGCAATTAAAAATTCATACTGACATTGCCGTCCCCACGGACGAAATAAACAATTGCCGCAATAAATTGCGAATGATTCCACGAATTGTGGTTTCGACGCGGCAAAACTAAAAACAACAAAAAACAAAACAAAACCAGCATCTTCTCTTCGAAACATGAATTAAATTTGCGAGAGAGCAAAAACCAAAAACGAAACGCGCCCGAATCGAACGGTTTCAGGATGCCGGACGACATCTGCTGTTCGGTAACTCCAAGCAGAGTTCCGACGAATTCCCACCGACTTCCATTGCTTATTTAAATGATGAAAATTAAAAGGACACTTACGGTGAACATGTCGATATCGCGACGAAGATCTTCGAGACTATTAACGATGACCGATTCGGAAGTTGCATGGACACCGATAATGGAAAATTGCCGTTTTAATTGCATAATTTCGTTCTGCAATTCTCTGTACTCTTGCATTTTCAAGATACGCCACTTAAGAGCCTGCCAATTTGAAATTAGATCTGAAAATAGAGTAAAGTGTTTCCTTTATAGAAAATTTCTTCGTTTTTCATATTATTTATTTCTTTGTTAGTCGTTTAGTAACGCAATACCCATTTTTTCCTAAACCCTTGCCAAACAAAAATCGTACTGTGAGTGTTCGAAATCATAATAAAAACTGCCAATACTTATTATTTAATATAATAATGGTGCACATAAAATAAAAGAAAGCGATTTTTTGTGAATTATTCCGGAGTGTGTTAGAAGGTTGTTTTAAACTGTTAGAAGTGAATGACTGAAACCATAATTTAGTGTATTTATAAGTTGTATAAAAAACACGGAGTACTTACCATTTAGCAATTATCGTTTCAGCCAAAATAATATAAAAAAAAAAATAGTGCGATCCCCGCGGGATAATTTGGATAGGGAAATAAATTGGAGGCCGAACATTTAAAAAGCAATCAAGCAATTTAATGCAATTTTCATGCTGTTACAAATGCGTAATATAAACTAAAAATAAATAAATAAGAATAATGGCAGATCTTAGAAGTCTATGTAAGTAGAACTAAATGAGAAGTAAGAACATAAAAGAACTTAAATACGAAATTAATAATAATAATAACAGCAAAAAAAAACTAGTCAATGAATAACTGATTCATTTTTAACGCTAACATTAAACTCTCTTATTCGTTAACTTCTCTTACACTTACTCGATTTCACAGCCCTTAAGCAATCTTAAGTTGGGTTTAAAAACAAAATAAAAAACATTCACTTTCATTAATATTTAATTTAAAAAAACACACGCGCTACGTAAGTAAAACTAATAAAAATTAAAACGAATCGCTTGACTCGAACCAATTCACTGCTCTTTAATGTGAAATCGCTGGGCTATCCCGACTTTTTGCAAACAAAAGAGTAACTTTTTGTATAAAAAATTTAAAACTAAACTCCAGAGCCCGGAAAATAATTTGGGTACCAAAGTCCTACCTGTAAATTCCTTTTTGTCGGCCGGAGAAAGCGTATATTCCTCTGGCGATTTTTCGACGGGGGAGAGGCAGCCTATGTGACGGTCCACGGTGGTCAACAGTTCCTTCTATAACAACAATTCAATGAAAGACGATTGGAAAAACTGTTTAAAATTGCGAAAAACCAACCATCTCGTTATGCACCAAGAATTGGTTAAGGCCCAAAGCTTGCTGTTGTTTGAACATGTTTTCCGTATACTTCAACTGTTCTCTGGAGTCCTTTAAGAGTTGACGCAGATTGTGAGCTTCGTTGTCGGAATCGGTGACCGTTCGCGGCATAATGCATTTTCGCGAAAACTGAGGCGAAAATTCGAACTGGCTCGATTGAGCTGACCAGTCCGATTGGCTACCCAAATAGTTTCGGTAGTCTTCGCCGAACTCGAGCAGTTTGCGAGCGGCATCAGAATCGTGGGCCTCACTATAAGCCTCAGAAGAATATTTTTCCTGTAATAAAAAGGAATTGGTAACAATTCAATTTTATGATTTTTTTTTGTGGAGAAAAATTAATGTACCTGGTAATTATCCCAGGCCTCTTCGTACAGGGAACTAAACTGTTCTTCGTTCGGAAATTTCCCAGGGCTTCCTTCGCGTCCAAAGCCTTGCAAATGATAGGGCGACATGAGCCCAATTTTGAAAGCGGGCAATCTAAAACGACAGCAAAATTATACAAGTGCTCTTGGGACCACGAGCGACAGTTGCAAGTACCTTCCTTTGCGCTTATCATCTTCACTGTCAGCTCCGCTCGATGTTTCGAAGCCTTGTCCTACGGGTATAGCACTGGGATCGCTAACGGTATGCCTGTCGCAATTCAAAGGTCTGCAAGAACGGCCCGAAAACGACCCAGATTTAACCAGAGTACCAACGCGGTCACGATTGAAGGATCCGCTGTATGGAGAGGAGGTCTCGAACTTTCGCATCTAGACATCGCAAAAATCGAAATAGTTAGGATGAACACACACACTCCAACTAACAACGACCACTTACATTTGACTTCTTCTTGAGTTTGAACCGTTTCCTACGCATGGGCGAATGGGTGTCATCGTTAACTATGGCACTGCTGTCGTCGACAGTAGAAGAAGACTGGTTTTCAGGCGTCTGGTTGCTCAAAGTGCCGCTCAAAGGCAACTGATGCAAGGCGGATTCGGAAATCGAATGGTTGTCGCGCTCGATGTTGCCCATCGATTTGGTCAACTGCGATATGCACGACACCGACGAAGGGCGCTTATCTTTCTTGTAACGCTGACGCATCACCACTTTGGGCGTGGAGGTGTCTTGACCCAAATCAATAGACGAAGCCTTCGGAGATGTCTGCGGTCTGTAGGTGGCAATGCTCTCGTTCAACTCTTCAGAACTCTCCGATTCGTTCTCGTCGTCGTCCTCGCTGCTCGCATCGCAACTGTCGTAAGGCTTATCGTTGGCCAGCCACTGCTTGATACGCAGGTTCTTGTTGATGGGGCTGCAGTCGGGATCGAGGGGCATCTTGACGGTGCTCACCACCATCTCCTCGACTTCGCGCACCACTTGGAGGATATTCACTTGGGTAGTAGCGGCGGCGGCGGGTTTCTCATCGAGCGTCTTTGGTTTCTCCGTGACGACGAAAGTCAAGTCTTCGTCGGACGTATCAGAAGCAGTTTGCGATTCGTTTACCGGTAATTCTTGCAAGTGATCTAGTTTATCCATATCGGAGTCGGTATCGACGTGTTTGAAGATATACGTGCTGTAGTTGCGCGCGTTCGGATTACACCTGTCGATACAAAATAGAGCGATGTTCAGATAGACTATTAAGGAATCAATTCCGCGGTCATAATTACTTTGTCAACTGCGCTCTTTCGCGTGGTTTCACGGAAACGGCACAATCGACGCCACCCTCGGTACTCATCCTGGTATCGTTTCTCTGTTTACCATCAAATTTGTCCGATCCTATTGCGCCGCTATCGTCGATATCATTCTGTGAACACGAAATCATTCGATATTCGGAATCAGAATTACTTTTTGATAAGCAACTATTGATTCATCGTGAAGAATAAGCGTGCGCATAGAAGCGCGAACCGCTGAATGAGTAGACGAAAAACATACAGTGAAGATAGACAGAGAGCCCAATTTTATCAGAACCAAATACCTGAATAAAATAATAAACGAAGCAACAACGACAGCAACAGTAGAAGAGGAAGAGAAAAAAAGGAGCAAAGAAAAACCGAACGAATCCTATATGCGCGCACAGCAACAGACTAGAGCGTCGAAGTATGTATTGCGGAACATTTCGAGCACGCAAACGGACGATTCGTGATGAAGAAAAAAAGTTCCCAACTTATGTAACTTTTTTACGAGTTCGTTTGGAAGCGAACCAGTCAAAAGCTAATTACCTTAGATGCTGTTCCATTATCGCGAGTACATTTTTTCGGCGTCGGCGAATCGGTCGTTGACAAACGTGGCAATTTGCTAGCGGGTCCTTCGTCCGTTTTACTATAGGAGCACAGTGGGAAATTCTGCGGCAACAGATAACGTACAACATTAACAATAAATCATTAATTAACTACTTAACGGCGCGCACAATGAGTAACGCTTTTTATTGTGTTGCGCAAGAAAAGAATGGGTGCTCGATAGACCACAAAAGAGTAAAAGGATAATAACGTTTTGTTCAAATTGATATGCAACTATACAGCTAGGGGAAAACTACTGCAATGTGTGTGCGTGCGTGCATTTGTGTGCGCAAATTGTTGTTGGAACAGTGGTAGTACACGCACTTACAAAAAAAAAATTAGAAAACAAGCGTTCGTTCGCAAAAACGGACGGAAAACGGAAGCGAAAGTATCAGGCAAAGAGTTTTTACATATCTGATACCTTTTAATGAAGCGAACGCCGACCGTGATATTACAAACAAAGAGCAGTCGGAGGGTCGAATGTAATTACAGAAATGAAAAAAAAAAACCATTATCCCTCTAGCGCGTTCTCTGGAACTTTTCATCGAGCAACCCCCTTTTTTTATGAAACGGTTTATTACCCACGGTTATTGCACTTTTGTACACGGAAATGTAGTAAAAATACGAATCCATTGCACGAGACATCGCAATGTAGTGGTGATGACAACAGCGAATGTTTCGACTGTAGCGAAAAAGTTGGTAACAAAGTGTACGGGAGCGCAGGAAGTAAATGGTTTACGTACTGTGCGCACTAAGAATGATCCGTCCCTTAATCCCAAGCGAATAAGAGGGACATCAGAGTGGCTTCACAATCACATAATCAAAGGAAGGGTCGCTCTCGTTCAAAGAGCGCGGTACGGACGCCGCGGAAAACGATAGGCGAAAGGCGCGCTAGTTCTTGTCGTTTCAGCGGTCGTTCAAATACTGAACGCTACGAACGAAGGTGAACGAATGTTATTATGTACTTACTACACAACTACTGCTAGTAAAACTACATCAAACCGCTGGTTACCTTATGGAACGGGCAAGGTATGTGTTCACTAATAATTACACTATTACGTGCACGTGGTAGTGGCCGGAAATAAATTACGTTTTTTTTTACGTTCAAATTTTTTGTTGTCGATACAAATAAAAATTTCGGGGGAAAGGTACGAAACGTACGCCGGTTAGCACCGAAAAAACGGCAAAATCGATCAGCAGGTCTCCTCGCAGGAACCCAAAAATTGAAAAGGTCGCTCTCGACAATGGAGCGCGCGTCCATGTCCATCCGTCCGACTCGGAGGCCCCATCAATGAATACATTATCGATGAATATGATCAATGCTAGTGTCAAATGTCGAGATTTATCAAAAATAAAAATAAAACGCCAGACAGTTTCCTCTTAATAATAATTTAAAAGGCCTCATGAATATTTCATGCGAGCGAGCCTCGGTCCGAAAGAGAAGAATCCCATTACAGCAATACCAATAATAATAATTCGATGATAACACAAGAGGCGTGAAAGTTGCAGCGAAACATGTTCGTTCAGGTAGAAGAGATACCGATGGTCTCGGGAAAAACGCGAGAAAATTTCAGAATGATCATCCGTGTCAGACAAGATAATTGGTCTTTAATTATAAATGAAGAGTCCGTGTGCGTCAATACACACACACACACACACACATACAAACACACACTCACGTATATGTAGGTAGATAAGCTCGTGAAAACAAATCCTTTCCTTTTTAATTAAAGGCAACGTTTAGAAATACGCTGCATGGATGTGTAGTGTATGAGCGCCGCAGCAGTCGTTAGCAATTGGAAAACTGTACGGCCGGTCGAGTAGGCAGCTTACGTTGAGCGCATACAGCAAGAGTCTGTCGTTGAAATTACCCATTGGAAAAGGGCTGAATAATGTACGGTAATTGCTTCGAAATTACATATCCGTTATGCAATGAGCGTCGACGAAAGGAACACAAAGAGTCGAAAATTTGTTGTTTGCAACACAAATATATTCCGAGTACCGTTCGGCGCTAAGAGAGGCCCTTAGGACGCGAAAGATACTTTCTGCATGGCGTGCCGGCACTTACGATTAATTGCAACCGAAAGAATAGCGCAGCACGCTTCGTTTAGATAGTATAGGTAATGGTTGCGAAATGAATAACAACTTCTGTGCCAAAAGCGATCTACTGCACGTCTCGCATATACTAAGTCATTAATTATTTTTTCAGCTAAGTGGACTAGGAATGCGTAATCGCGATCGCAATCGGGAAGTGGCTCAACTTAACACACAAATGATTAATTACCTACGGTGCGCTTTCAAATCAAATTATAAATAATAAATTGTGTTTGCATAAGCGATTCGGTTGAAGAGCAGCCAGTCTCACTCACTCACCCTTCGTTTCTCGTAGTTCTCCAGGTAGCACTGCCATTCCATGGACCGCAGGAACAGAAGATGCCAGTCCCGTTCCAGAGCTACGACATCGTTCGGCGAACAATCGGGTGATCGCTCGCACAGTTTCACAATGGAGCTGACGATTTTGCCGTGGTCCTCGATATCCTTGTGGAGCACCTGAAACGATGCAAATTTCCACTTTAGCTTCCACGAACGACTATCGGCAATGCATTGCTTTCTTATTCGAATTTGGTCACGCTTGTAAATCATACTACACACAGCAGTGAACTATTACATTTTCGAACTTTAACGGCTCTTTAATAGTGGAATCGTAATGGTGATTTAAGGCGCGCATATGAAACGGTCGCAATTTACGATGCGGTTTTGAATAAACCAGCAGATTTTAGCACCGATTCAGATTCAGGCACTGAAAACGAATTGAAATCAGGAGCAACGAGCGCTCCGTGACCTATAAGAATGGTCCTTTGGGAAGCCTCGAATGTCCCGCAGTATAAATTACACGAATATAGAACCGATGATTAAAAAATCATTTTCGAACATGCGAACTCGTACAAAATGCTATAATGAAAGAGCCGTGAGTGGTAAGTATAGTCTGTACTCGCTGCACGCAAAAAAGTGTGCGATCATTAGATATAGTTAGCGGGTACTAATGACGGTGTCGTCCGAACGAGGCGACGCACAACTCAGCATTTAGCATCGATTCGCGGGGCGTCGGCGGTCGTCGTTCGCGGGGAAAACAGTGAAAAACCGCACGGTCTCAAGTCGTTAAGTACGGAAAACGCAAAACTCTCGTTCATTGTGCGTGTGCAACAAACCGCGGCTTTCCACAATAACAGCAACGGCAGTACCTACATAACGCAGAAGAATGAATTATTGTAAAAATTTGTTCGGCGATCGGTTGCGGCGCGGTGCGCTTTGTGAGCTAACGCGCGCGCTCGCAACAGCAGCCTGCAACGACGAACGAACGGCATTTCTAAATCGCAAAATCATAAATACACGTCGACCGCATTTCGGATGCAGTGTGCGATGCAATAAAAACTATTGTGGAAAATGAGATTCAAGAGTCGTGATAAAAAACGGCCGCGCTCGAGAAAGTTAGTTCTTGTGGTGCTGTTTGCGCCTCTATGCAGTCGGATTGGCTGCATCGTTCGAACGAACTGCGCGCGAACCGTTTGCTGAAAATTTATGGGTTCACACTTGCCACAATGGCAACCTACAAATGGACTTTCTATCTGCTTATCAAATTAATCAAAAATATCGCTTATTAATATCGGAATAAAGGGGATTTCGCTCGGAGCGTCAGGAGCGAGCGCGGAAAACGCATCGAACGCTTTTCATCGCCGATCGCATTCGCATTATTTAAGTCTAATTGGCGAATTAATTTTCGCGCGTCCGAACGAATAGAAAAGCTATCAGTGTACTTTCGAATTCGAATTCGAATGAATTCATTTTCGGAACGCTCTAGCGCGCAACAAAGACTCATTAAATTAAGCAAATGTCAGCAGCTCAGCAGACTTACTGCGACGAGAAGTATTTTTCGAAACTTATGCAGCACTGCAGCGGGCAATAAAGGTGGTTTATATAAATGATAAGTAATATAACGCGAATTGAACTATAAAATGTGAAATATTTCCTTTCTTGTTTATGGCAAATAATATTATAAGTTTTGAAAGTGACAAATGTCAAACTTTCCACTATAAACTTCGCACTAAAACTATTGCGAAAAAATTCTAAAATAATTAACTTGTTCTTTTCTGTTTCCTTTCTAATTCCCAAGAGAAAAAAAGCAGCGAAATATCGAGGCAAAAGTAATAGCTGAGCGAGAGCTCATCGCGCCAACGAATAAATGAAAAAATGCAAACAATTAACAGGCGCGTAATCGATAAAAGGGGAACTAATATTTTTCGACTCAAAATACGGTGTAAAAATGCCATTCGTCGAATTTACGACCTCCTCACATTATCGAGCAAAATTTAGGACAAGCGATTTCAGCGGAACAAGAAGCGAGCAGAAACAGAAGACGACGCGAGAAGAGAGGAGAGAAAAAAAAAACTATTAACTCTTCGAAGGCCGTCGCACACCATAGGTACAGATAATAAGTAACGGAAACGCAAGAAGTGGAAGAGTAGGTTACCGGCTACGCCGATAATTTTTCCAACACTTGTCAAAAACATGTCCGTTGCAAAAATCTCATCTAATTGGCATCGCGTGCATCCTTGTACTTTGATTACATTATTGTCTGCGCGATGGGAAATGCAGCCATTTGTCTTCTCGTTTCTGTTGTTTGCTTTCGGAGCTCGCAACATTTGTATTATTCCTCTCCCATACTTTGACACTACAAACAAAGCGATTTTTAAACGGACCGTACGTGTCTTCGGAATGTGTTCGGTAAACACACACACACAAACACACATGCATGCAAACGAATGTTGCTTATAATGGTAACAATAACACTTAAAAACATATTCCAGTTGATGATGGATTGCATCATTAAAGCAATCTCTAGTTAACTAGCAAGAAGATTGCGCTATTCGACTATTACCAACAGTACATATTTATTTATAAAAGCAGGAGTCCGGCAGCGGTCTTCTATACCAGTAGTTCATTAACACGTATGTAAAATTGTTTACCACTCCAGTCCACCGCGAGAGGATGCATTGCATAATATTATAAAAGTTAATTAATTCTGTTCGGGAAATGCGACAAGAATCGGCGTACGAACTACTGGGAGCAGAGCGAGACCGCGCGCGCGACTTAGAAAGTGCGACGAACCGGCATTTTATGATAACGAACAAATTGCAACTAGACTACTAAAATTTTAAGGAAAAAAAAACGAAAAATAAGTAAAGAAGAATTTCGTGTTCTCATTGTAGCGACAACAGTTTCGAAAAACATCGCCACGAAAAACAAATATGACGAATGGACTTTTCGAATCACGTCCCGCTTATCATAATGAGCAATTAATTAGATAAGCTGATAAACAATAAGTGAGTCACCGGTCGTGAGAAACTAATGGTTATGTATCAGGGAAAGTTACCTGCGCGAATATATTAGAATCGGATTGAGAATTCGAAACTAAGAACAAAGTATCGGATGCATATATGTGTAATATGTGTGTTGCGACTTCCCATCGAATCCATCGGTGGCAGACGACGAAAAACAATTGAGAAATTGCCGAATCGGGAGAAGAAATTTCACCTGTATAATTTCGTTTCGTTTTGTTCGCTTTTCGATCGACGTATCGAAAAATTATCGTTTTTTATTTCCTTCGGCTTCGACCGAGCTTTCACGTTTTTCCTTCAAACAACATTCGTGTCACTAATAATATACATTATTAATTACAATAGGTAATTATTCACGTTTTCATGCGCGATTAATAAAACGATAAAGTTTATCTGCGACTGGTTAGGCGTTTCTTGGACGCCCGTTGCGGATACTGAAGGTTCGCCTAACCGCTAACCGCAGCGCGATTCCAAAACTATTTTAATCGGGAAAAATTTCAAAATTGCCGTTTCCCAACAATAAATAATTGCCGGTTTGCGAAATTTCGGAAACCAAAACTTTGCAGTCGTTCGTCGGCCGGGTGTTGCGAGACGATTGCTCATTGAGAACCATTGCGGATGTGCAAGAGCATTGTGTCGCGAGTCCTCCGAAGTCCGATTCATATGATTCGTATGATTTTTCGCGCTAATGAAGGCGGACAGAACGGTCCTTACGGGCGGCTGACGTAAGCGATCGCAAATTTATGAAACGACACGCATACCCGGCTATTTTTAGACAAGGCCTATGTGGATCATCGACTTGAGAATAGCACTTCCCAGACCTGAATACCCAAGGCGCGCGCTATTTAACGCATTATTCGCAATGCCGGTCGTGTCCGAATTGAAGTCGTTACGTACTACGCGGCCCACAGACGAAAATACTGAAGGTGAAAAAGCGCAAAATGCGCTTGTAACTGCAGTTTATCGGAAAACAGGCGTATCAACAAGATGTACGGCATCATTCGCAAGCGGAGTCAGAGAAAGAGATTCAATAAATCCGTTTCATTGTTGCCGATGCGAACGGATTGACGGCGGTGGCTATGAACGGAAAAGCGCACGGTTCCGTAAGCGGTCCGATACCACGGACCTACTGCCCGGTTCGCTAATAAATTTATTAAACAATTACGGCGGCCGAGATGACAGTTAAGAAGTAAGCGGGGGCGACGCAACATCGAAAAAGTCGTTGTACATTACAAATAGGGCCGTAAAAGTCCTGCTTTATTTTCACCATAATGGCCAACATCATTCGCAAGCAGAATCAGAGAGAGAGATTAATTCCATTTCACAGTCGAATGAGTTAAGAAGTCTTAACGAAGCTCTTTACGAGAGCATCGCTAATCAGTAATGGTGAACGTGCGAACCTTAAACGATCCTACGTGAAATGCATGCAGGTACTGTTAGGCGGCGCAACAAATATACAGACATATACAGATATAAGAATGAACTTTCAACCGACCGATCCGTAATTGAAAAATGGCCATTCGCGAATTAATATCCGCTAATGTCTTGGAAAGTGTTTAAACGGCGGAAAAGGTTTTACGAGCGCATTTCAGGAAAATATACATTTATACACAATATTGCTCGTGGCTGTTTAAGAGCAGCAGCAATAGCAGCAGCAGCAACAACATCAGCAAGAGCGGCAACAGAATGCAAAGGACGGCAAATCGACCGGCCATCTCCGGCATTAATCTAGGACTTTAAAGACATCGGAGATAAATAAATCGATAATCTAAGTAGCCTTGCTACGGTTTCTTTTTTCTGTCGCTTCCAGTCATTCAACAACAACAACCGTACGGCGCGAACGATACGTAAGAGCAAACAAAAAAAAAACCGCGCGTAATTAGGATATAACTGTACGCTGTGCGCAGTTGTTTTGTTCGAAAAACTGGAATATAATTAAAATGCTGAAAAGTTTGTGTTGTATTTTTTTTTTCTCCTACTCGTTACTTAAGTAATCGCACCGAGAAGATCGCTTCTCGGATAAGTCGAGCGGAGTAGGTTAGTGAAGTCATTAAAGTAAAAACAAAAACAAAAAATCGCCGAGTTCTTTGAACAATTTACCTGAAACGCCGTATTACTTAGCGCGCGCGTACCGAAATTAGATTTGAGGGCACGATCATTATTCTTCTTTCTTCTGCTTCAAAGAGTGTACGTTTCATCTCCTTCGGAGAGAAGAAGAGGAGACAACAATCGCGCCACGAGGCAATATATTCGAAGCCTACATGCATCTGTAGGACTCTTAACTTATCATCAAGTCGTATTGTCTTTTATAAGTTCTACACACCTACATTTAACTGGATAGATGTTTTCCGCCTACGCGCGCCGCACACAAAAACCTGCAGGGAATTAATCATATTTACGAGTACTGTAAATTCGCCCGACAATCGAGCGTAAATAAAAACGGACAATTAATTAAACTGGAATGCATTGTAATTAAGCCTTTCACATTTGAGCGCAAAAAACTCTTAGAAAAGTATTGGTGCATGTCCGCCGGTTCGCGCTCACAATAATAATAAATCTATACACGTTGAATTAATGATTTTCGTTCGGCGCTCGAAGTGTTTGAGAAGCGAGTTCAGAAGAAACCGCGGCGGCGGATATTGCTCCAGAGCGGCTTTTGTCGCATTCGAGACTTTTGAGCGCGCAACTCGAGCGAGCGCTTTACGAAAAATCGGGCGAAAAAAAGGAAATTGGAAATGCGCCGAGCGACCATGCGTTGCCGGTTAATTTTAGGCATCGCGTACCTATACATTTAATCCAAACATCCTGAATTACCGAACGCACGGAGGACGTTTCCGCTGTGCGAGAGCGCATACCATCGCAGACCGATCCGATCGCGACGACGTTTGGCTATTTGTGTTTTCTGCTATTTCTGACGTGCGGACTTTACTGCTTGTACTTCCTAAAAACGCGCAATCAGGTTGCACAATAAATGGCCGTGGACAAAGCCGCGATTCTAAAAAAGGCCGTACGTACGATCGCAGTTACTCGGACCGAATAAAATGTACGAACGCTAGAAGCGCTTGAAAATGTATCGTTATCCGGAACTGATATGGTCCATTTTCGAACTGGAATAAAAATACGAGAATAATTATTGGGAGCCGTAAAAAATCCGTATTATGGTTACCAATAATTACTGGAATTCCGAACGTACCAGATTGTTCCACTATAGTACACTTTATTTTTATACATGGTGCTCACAAAATAAACTAATAAAACCGTCAAATTAGTCCAATGGAATTGTCGTTAATTTAATGCACTTACAAGCGGAACACAAAAAACTCTAAAATTTATCTAGCAGATAAATCTGGTGAAATTGATACGAAAATTTCAAAAGAATTAGGACAACTATTTCTAAAACATGTACATAATTATTTGGTATTCACATTTTATTCTGTAAATACCCCGTATAATTAATAATGAAACAATTCAAACAATCATTTTGGATATGCTGTTCTCGGTTATGTAATCAGTAATGACGGGAACACACAGGCTGTCAGCGATTCCGTTGATTGATCTGTTCGGAAACTTCCGAGATAATTGTGTTGTGTGTGCGCGCGGTTAAAATCTAATCTTTAATCTTAAATGCACCCTTTCATTAAGCGGTCAGACTGAAATCCTTCAATGTCCATCAAAACTTATAAAACTCTTAAGTTTACTTAAGAGATTCTTTAATTCAGGCGACCTTGGCTTTTCGTTACTCAACACGCAGCCACAAAAAACAACAGTAATTAATTCGAAGAGTAAAAATTCACGAGATTTACGAGTAGGTGGTGTGTACAGTGTGTTCAGTGTGGCCAATACTTTCGGGCTTCTTATTTCCAAGTTAATTCCGTATACCGCTTAACCCCGGAAAACGACAAATAGTTATTGTACTTATTGTTTAATTTAATAGACTAATAAAAAAAAAGACAAATTTGGGTAAATCACAAGAAAATACGACGGGACGGAAGTGAATTGAAGATACTGTATGCAAATATACATTTAGACTCGTCAAATTAACGCCGAGGAAGCCATTATTCGCCAGAATAGCCGACGGATATTAATTCGAAATAATTTATGATGTCATCCCGAAGCAGGCACACAAAGCACGCGATAATTTATTTCGTAAATCAAATTAATACAGGCCATAAAGTTGCAAAAGGCAATTAACGAATGTTTTAAAACATTGTACGGGTATTCGGTGTGTCGTCACGTCATCGGAGTGAACTTTATTGCCGCGCGCACTTTTCCACCGTGTGCCACAATGGTCAAAAAATTATACGACGCGAAGATGCACGCCAAAGCTATTTTCGATGGCGCTCATAATTAAATAACGGTCTGCGGAAGGTAATAATAATCTAACTCGCAATTCCGCATTCCGACGATAATGAAAAACGAACTCGCCTAATATGTTTATACTGCCCTATAAAACACTCGAAATTATAGGAATCAATGCACTGCACCAGCAGCACCAGCAGCAGCAGCCGCTGCAGCCTCCGAACTGTAAAGGAAGAAAAGAAAACCAAATCGCTTGCAATTAGTTGCGACGAGAGTATAGCTGCGATGAATTAGTCGTTTATTATCCTTCCACTATATCTTTGAACCGCGTTCGATTTACGTAAAAATAGACGCATATTAAGGCCCGTTTCATATCTTACACGTTGGCGTTGCTGTCGCTGTGATCGCATCAGCGATTGAGGCGATAGAAGGCCGCGAATATCGAATAGCTGAGAGACGACGAGCGCGTTTCGCTCGAGAATCGTTTTGGGGGCGGAACCGCCTGACGAAAAAGAGCAATGTTCCGTAAGCGGTCCGATGTCACGAACTTACGCCCTGTTTTCGCTAATTACCGGCACTTAATTCAAACTTATCTATTTGTTTTTGGGGCCTATTAGGTGAAATTGCCATAGCAAGCACACATGAAATATCCCAATCTTATCTTACGATGATGCAATTCATGCATTTTAGTCATTGCAAATTTAAAGTGGGTTTTGTATACTTTAAATTTTGCATCTTCCCGACAACATATCCGTTTATTTGTGTGAGTGTATGCAGTTTAAGTGAGCCAAGAACATTTGTATTTGCGTTTTATTATCTTAAGTTGCTATTAAAGTCTTCATATACCAAAAAGAAGTTTTGCGCGAAAGTTTCACCGCATAACTAAATTTGTTTATTGTTATATACTCGTACATTGTTCGCATACTTGGCGTTTGCGCTGCAAATTTGTAGCATATATACTTTTTTCCTTTAATTAAACATTAAGCACAATGAACGCGGAGCGTGCTTTCTAGAGAAATTACTACAAACAATGTTACGAACGTCAAACCTTTCTTTGTCCATCAATATTTTAAAACGGCCGAAAAGTCCACATGCCCACACACACACAAATTTAAAGAACCTAAAAACCGGGGAATTCACTAAGGTATTTAGAGACTTACAAATTGCTTGTGAGTAGGTACGTACACATATTTCGAGAACAGGAACATTAAAATACCACAAACTAACTTTCTTTGGGGTTTTTACTGACTAAATTTGAGTTGCAAACACACACACATTCATACATACATGCATAAGCAAAAAAACGAAGAAATACGACACGCTGAGTGAAAGAAGAAGAGAAAAGGGGCAATAAAACGCTTCAAGTATGAAATTAGAATCGGAATACAAGAAGTTGTAAACAATGACCGCGCTATGGACGATAAATATAAAATCGAATGTTATTGCGAGGCGTTTCCTTACAAAAGCTTCTAGGAACGAGAGCTTCCACGGGTATAATTTCAATGTGCACACTCAAAGCGATTATTTACGGAGTGCCGACTGCGATTTACGACAAGAGCGTTTTGCCCTGAAAACGCACTGTACGAGTAAAATCCAAGCAAGTTTCGTTCGCAATTACCTACACTCACCTGCTGCTACCGAATTGGCAACTAAACGATAAGCAATCAGTAATATTTCGAACTCAATCACTCAATCGCTAAAATTCGTTCTTGAAGTACACATCCCTTTGAAATTTCTAGGACGTCCAAAAATTAAGACTTTTTTAAGCCAAATTAAGACAAGATAGAAGAGAAAAAGAGCATTCTGTTCGAAAAAGTGATGCAACGCGTGAATCATGATGTCTGTGGAAAACCGTTCGGAGAGCACGACGAAAGAAAGACGTGAATCGAATGTACTGGCTGAAGGATACGCACGGCTGGCGTTTTCGGCCCTGCTGCACCAACGGCGGCCACCACGGCGGCCTGCAGCTCAGGAGGAGAGCGAGCGAATTTCTTAGCTAGCTCGCTGCTAGCTGACGGCGAGCCGCGTCGTCGTTGATGGCCATAAATTTTCGCTATATTGCAAAATGTCAAAGATCGGAATGAATTGCACACTATGCTTCCTTAATAGGAACGCGCATCTAGATATAAATAAATTATTATATGAATGAATACATTGCGGCACATGCATCTAGACACACACACAGAATAATTGTGTGCAGTTAGCGAATAGAGCAGAGATGCAATTCGAAAGGGCAAGCACGAAGTTTTTAGAAAGTTCGCCTCAACGTAGATCGTTCAGCGGCGATAGCGCGGGTGCTGAAAAAGTGTACGCGGTTTTCAGTCTCAGTGGTCCGTATAAAGAAAAAACAAACGAAAGAAAAAACGACGCGGAAGCAGGCACAGCAACAATACTGTTAGGACAACGCAAAGCAAAATACTACGCGAAGAGTCCATTAGTGCTCGAACGGAAATAATAAAATTTGTTCGGTTTTGCGGAAACGGTAACGCAATTTCTGCTACCATTGCGGTTTCGTCGCGGACCATTATGAACGAACACATAAACACAAACGGCCATTATTTTACCGAACACAATCTTCGATAACAGTGCTTTCTAATTTCCCGAACAATAGAGCGCGGCAAAGAAGATCGCAAACGCGATTCTCTTTTTTTTTTCGCTACTTTTCGTTTTTATTATAGTATATCGCATCACGCGTAACTGTTCGTTGGTAATTTGAGCTTTTTCCGTCGATATGCAAAAAGAGTAAATTACTTTTCAATAATACCATTAGATTAGATACGTTTTTAAACAGAAGAAAATACGGGTAATGAATAAATATAGCTCGTGGGTGAACTTATAAATTAAACTCGAAATTATGTTAATATATTCATACAGGCACAAGATAAATGTTTAAAATGAAACAATAAAAAAAACTAATGCCGTATATACCTACAACGAATTTTGAGCTTTTGTTATTCGTTTTCCAAAGTTCATTTTTAACAATTTAATTCCTATAATCTAGAAAAGTGGCCATAAACGTACCATACTCGGAGCGAATGGCCGCACTTAAGGGTTCAGTTTAGAAGAAATTAATTGCGCACTCACCTGAAACAAAAGAGGAAAAAAATCCTCGGATAATGGATACGTGTGAACGCACAGAACGCTTATGTGTGTATTTAAGAAATTATCACCGAAATTTGTATGGATGGTAATATACCTATGGACTTCTTTATGCGGCCAAAGTTAAGTTCATTACTGCACTTTGTAAGAACTATTATTAACGCGGTCGTAAAAGATTTTGTCTATAAATACTAGAAAATTCTTAGCTGCAGCAGCGCGATACTATTCCGCTACAGAGGGAAGACTAGGAGGAGAATTTCCCAAGCGCTTTCCGCAAGGACACCTTACGATTTACAGTTCGCAACACACACGCACACAAACAAACCGACTCACAGAGAGCGATCATTATCGAACGGAGCGCGGATTTATGATGTTCTTTGAGGCATTTAAGGCTATTAATTATGCCATGTTTGCTCTGTCCAATAAAAAGCTGTTCGCTTCTAACAATGCGATTGTATTACCACGTTTCACGGAATCCGATCCTTTCGTTCGCCGCGTTCGCGGCGCATGCAGCTAGGCTCTAGCCCTGATGGCTCTCGGTTGCGGAGGAAAATCCGAATTGCATGCAAGCGAGGCATCGGTTTGCGCAACCGGCGAAGATTTTATCGCAAACCGTGGCATATACGCTAAACGGCAATCGAGAATTAACGGGAGTGGAGAAAACATTTTATATGCATTATATTATTGTTATTGCCGATGGTGCAGCACGTAACCAAAAGAGAACACCTGCCCCCCGGAGCGTCGCCGACCATTATTATTTTCTAATTCAGAAATAATTAAGAGCGAATATGCATGTATATAGTATGCACGTACGTACGTACGTACGGTACATGTGTAAGCAAAGGTCTTATGTATAGAAAATGATTTCATTAATTGTCGACCAACTGAGCACTTGTGTGAGTACACATATATGTAATTACGGGCATCAAAGTGGCACAATGAGTTTCGTTTCATTTCTCGAGACTCGATCCATTTATAGGGCGCTCATTTTATAGTCAGCAGCTGCTCCACTCTTATGCTCTTTGCACAAAATCGTCCGAACACACAGTTTTGCCTTTTGTTTTTCATGCTAATGCCCTCCGAAAATGGCCAAATGCAATGCTGCGCGAGAGTTCGCGTTGCTTTAATTTCTTCCGCTGTTATGCCGGAAACAATTGGCTACTTTAAGAATTAATTAAAATACACAAAATACAAACTGAATTTCATAATAATACTGTTAAACGTTACACACCCTATAAGATGATGATTATGCCATTGGCAATAGACATCCGCAAATGATGCGTAATGTTCCGTAAGCAGTCCGATGCCATGGACTTACACCCCGTTTCAGAATTACATACGAAACAACTTGTGCTTGCGAGCACGAACAATGATTGCATTCATTGTACGGATTGTACATAACAGATGAAGAAGAAGAAGAAAAAAATTACTTTCGTTTCTATGAAAATCGTTTCTCTCTTTCATACAGCAGGTATTTGCCGATGTGTGTGTTATAATTGGGCGATAGTCCAAGAGAGAAATTGGTCAATATAATGATTTCATTAGGCGGATTGATTGTCGAAAGAAATTTGCACAGTCATTAATACTTTCTGCCGTAGCGTGTGCTTACAGTATTGAAGCAAAGGTAAAAGCGGAGCCATTGTGTGTTTTGCAGAGGCCGCAGACGTAAAACTAATAATAAGAGAGTCCTTATCGAGAACGCCGATCAGAATTTTTCATCACCAAAGACAGCGTACGTCTTGTAATGAGTGGCTGGCTCTTCGCGAAAACAGATGGACATATATATATAGATGGAGTATAGAGAAAGAGCAATGCGAATCCTACTTAGCAATTTATCTTGTAAGGAAACCCAGTAATTGTTCTACGCATTTTTCCAGTTCCTTTAAAAACCCCAAGTATAATATGTGTACGTATATGGAAGATGTATATGGATGAAATCTGATTCTCATTAAAAATAACTTAGCAACAAAGAAGTTCAAACTGCTGAAGGTTAAAAGTGAATTAGTCAAATGCATATTCTCGGTTTGTATTTTTTTTTGTCTCGTTCTTTTTTATTCTATCGAGAATGTTTTGTTAAGTTGCCATATTGATGATATATAGTATACACAGAGAGCCCTTGAATGGCTCTGTGTTATCTTTATTTGAAGAGTTACGTGATGGATGGTAATTACGAGTTATGTAAATGGCCGATCCCCACATTGAAGTAAATTTCAACTAAATAACTAATATAACAAATAATAATTACCAAAAAATAATTACGCGCAGCTGGCAAAATTGTAAATGTTAGTGTTGTTAGGACAAACTTCTCAAAGCAACAACATTAAAAAGTCAACCAACGCCGGCAATTGTTTCGGAACGTAACGACAAAAAAACACCTTTTTGTTTTAGCAATTTTTTCCAGTTCCGTCACGAAATTACGGCAATTATTTATGCGCATATAATCCTCGGCATCCCACAAGCAGCTTTTAACAATGGGCGAAACAAAATTTCCGGTGCGACGTCTAAATTAGCTTTACATTGTTACCGGCGTTCTGTATGGCGCGATCGCAATTTGTACGAAAAATCCTATTCATTCAATTAACCAGTTTATGCCATTAGCAAACGACGACGGAAACGATTCGCAGCATGCATTTGCGAAATTAACACGCCAAACAAATTTGATATTGCTCATTAAAAAAAAGGGAACAAATAAAACGCATTATATAAATAACTCCGAACTCCGGAGTTGCAGTTAAATAAATTGCAAGCACGAAACACGTAGCTAAGGTATATACACTGAAACACAATCCAATGTAAACGCGATTTCTAATTAGAAGATATGTTGCGCAAAGTTATAAATGTACTCGGAGGGAAAAAAAAACGTTAAATTATAATGCGTTGCGCTTCGCTCTTAATTATACATCCGATCCTAATCCGATGGTGGATGCAATGGGACGCAATGCCATAGCCAAGCAAAGCAGCAGCACATAGAGAAAACGCTTTCATTACTATCCCCTATGTCTATGTCATGTAATGAAACGAGTTTAACAGAGGTCAAAAGTCATTTAATGTGCTCGGCAAAGAATTCTTTAAGTGACGCAATGAACAAAGAGGCCAAAGACGCGAGTGGAATAGAAGAACAGGGAAATCCAAGGAGCGATGTATACAGTTTATGTAAAAGGCATCAATTCATCCGAATTTTACGAAGCAATTATTAGCATTATCTGCTTTACTACTCTTCGAGCAAAAAAATATTATTGAAAAGTTCAACAGAACTGTCGATTTGCATTAAATAACGAATTAGAAAAACGATTGCAATTTTTCGATCAACGCTGTAACGATTGCAATTTTTCGATCAACACTGTATCTGTAGATATGGATGACTTAATCATCAGATATAGATGAACAGCGTCTAACCACACATCAGGACGGAATCTAGAGGAATGTACGAGCTTATAAATGTATTGATTGACATGTCATCCAGACCACTTGAATTACACCACATATTTCAGTTACGTTCATTTAGCGCGCTTAAATGAAGCCGGTCGCCACATTCTCTAATAGATCAGACGCGTCCACATGTGGCTTTATTAGTACTTCCGGCAAAGGCAGAAAGAAGCGGCAACGGAGTGGCAAATGTGTGAGCGGCCTCGTGAACCATTTTTATCCGAACCCTAAATGTTTCATCTATCGCGTTTCGAGTTCACGCCTTGCGAGAGATGAGCGTCTCGTAAATTCATCTCTCGCATCGAGAGAAGAGGAAGAACGACAAACGCAACAAAAACGATTCGTGCACGATGCGTTCAACGTTCGGATCGTTCCAGAACAACGTCCGTTGCAGTTTGATATGCATGCGATAGCTGCGATCAGGTTCATCAACATCTTTGCGCCGACAATGTAAGAAACTAAATAGCTTAACGAGAAAAGCACGTCTTGCTAATTACACATTCCAGGAGGAGGTCTCTCCTATAGGAGACGCATAGGAAGAGATTTGTAATAATAAACCCGCAGTGCAATGAATAGGACTCGATAATAAAGCGCTGCAGCTACGCGTTTGTTCTTTTTGTTTTGTTTTGTTTTCGTTTTTCATTTTTCATTTTTCATTTTTCATTTTTCATTTTTTGTTTTCTTTCTCCGATTTGTTCGCCACCACGGGCCTTTAAGCTAACAATCGGCCGCAGTTACGTTGCAAGTATTTCTCGAGGAAAAAGTGGATGCGTGGTGAATTAAAGTAAAAAATTGCTACGCTGGCAGCGCTCCGTTCGAAATCCACTAACGGTCAGGGCAATAAGAGCAGATGTAAAACACATCCACTTGTTTAATAGACACAACCACTTACACAATGCAAAAACGGCGCATGTAATAACAATAAGAGAGCAACGCCGCATCGCTATGCATGCGAGTGCAGAAGAAAGGCATTAATGAAAATTTCTAGCGAACGCCCGGAAGTGATAATAACCGCGCGGATAATGGATTACTTTTCTCCTCGCATATTTGCCTATGATATATTGCGATGTACGCTAATAAATCAATAATAACCAGCCTAATGGCTTTTAATACCAACTCAAAGACACACAAACAGCATGTACGCCAGCGAACTACGAGCTGGGGGAACGTTGACGCATATGCATATATTCTCAATCAAAGCTGGAGACTCTTCGAAACTAGTAGTTAACTATAATATAAATTTGATGCTATCTTTAGTGTTTTCTAATTAACCTTGCCAAGTGAAAACTTCTGCGGTAGGAGATGAAAATGCGAGAAAAACGAGCAGCCGAATAGTCGCGGCGATTGTGCGCGTTGCGCGCAACGCAGCAGCATCGACTGAATGCATTTGAAAAGCATAATTGCAGTGCGACTCAGATGGGCAGTGAAAAGTTGCCTGCGATGGACTTTTACTGCAAAAATGAATTTCTCGCGAGCAATTTGCATTGCGTTCCACCAACTGTGCGTTAATCATACCGAAGGCATTGGCGCACATACAGAGTCGCTGGAAAAATCAGTCGCACCGAAATCGTTTGATTACTTTACCCCACTTTACCTTGCGCGATAACTTAAATTTAAATTATTGGCAAGTTTTTTGGTGAGACGGTAAGTAGGTGGGAAAATGAGTATAATGGCAGAAATCTACGTCACTTTTGCGTACTTTTGTCCTTATATACAACTCACGTTGCCAGTAATAAGCAATTAATCACATCCACTCATATATTAACGATATATTTTCTAATCAAGCAATAATTCCAATAATAACGAACATAACCGTAAGGTAGGTAATCGAAATAATTACGGAGTGGTTAATCAGAAGACTTTCAAAGTGGGACGGACCGACTGCGAACGTTTTTATTAAATTATCATTCGCTGGTGCATTGGTGCAACAACGCAACACGCTGCTAGGAACAGTAATGAAACTATCAATTTTATGTCGCTCTTTTGCAACATATTTGCAACGAAACGCGCCAATAAACGTTTAAGGCGCATATAATAAGACTTTCATCGACGTATCGGTTTCCGTAAACCGAACAACATCGAATTCGCTAATATAGGAAACCGTGAGCCAAGATTAGTGTTTCCGGATTCCTTTTCCGACAAACCGCGATTTCCCATATAAAGGAATTAACGAAAAACCATTGCCGACATGGCTTCGAAAACGATCGACGGACCGAAAAAGAAAGAATGATCAAAATATATTGCCGCATGTCGCATGCAAACTGCAGCTGCACCGCATGCATCGCACAGGCACACCAAGAGATGTATGCCTGCATCTTCTAATCGTAGGCGTCTACTGTATAAATACCCGGTGCGACCTGAAGCATCCGTAGGGGATTTTTTAATGCCGCTCAGGTTATGTTCTTATAAATAAGAGAGAGATCTGTACGTGTGTACCTTGAAACTAGATGCACGGTAAGTCCATGGCGTGCTCTAACAGCAGGGTACCAGCATGCGCCGGTCGCGAGGCCTCTCAGGTCGAAATCATCGCACACAACCTCCTCGTGGGGTCCACACCTGCACTCGAACAACGAAGCCACAGACAAATGCTCTCGTAGCAGAGACAGAGACCACGAAAGTTCATCTACCACTCGCAGGTACTGACTCACTGCCTAAGTCACATGCACAAAGCGCAGATGCGGTTTACTCAGCCGAACGCTCGACTCCTTCCGTTGCGAAGAGACGAGCGTGCGCGCGTGTTTTCAAACTGAACCCGATAAGATTGTCGATCGATTTGTTTGCGTAGGGCGAACGTGACGCGACTGCTTTAGCCGCTTGAAAATGTGCGATGGCGAAAAAATAAACGTGTAATTGGGAACATCTGGTGCGCTAATGAGCCTACGCGTTGCAGCACAAACCCTTCTGAACTGAAGGGGGACCGCGATGGTAATGATGAGCCGGCCCATGTGAAGCCGGTCGGCGACCGACGAGGGATCGAACCCATCCCATTGTCTGGGCCGGTTCCCTGCAGTGAATTTTTTCGACTTCCATAAAATAAATCTGCCTTAAGTGGCCGTGAAATTTACCTGAGCGACGGAGTTTTACCGAATTTAATTAAATTCTTGCGGTAAAATTTTAAACCTGAGTGCGCGCCGAAGAAACAAAATGCCGTCTTTTGGCGCTGAAAAGTTTTCAAACTGGGCAAACACTGTAGGCAACATCGAAAGCACGATCGATGCGCTTGTGCAGTGCGAGCGCTCTTCGGGTGCTCTTCGTTTGTAGTCCTCAACATCGGCAACTTACACTGAGCAAAACATGCACGCAAGATTGCCTATTCCATTCTTAAATTTTACTATTTTTAATTGGAAAATTGCTCTGCGTATTTACGCTTTCCACAAGGAATAATTTAACAGCTGTTTTTTTTTACATGGGATAATAAATATTTAAATTTCTTTTCAACGAATTAATGGCAAAACTATAAAATTGTTAGAAAAATTGGAAAAAAACACATTTGATATACCTAAATAAATTATTCGATTTAGAAAACACGAAGGAAAACGCGCTATAAATAATAACAGCATATTAAACGATTCAAAACGGTTTCCGGAAATTAAAAACTGATTTCCGCGGAGCGCCATGTGGCACAAGAGCCATTAAGGTGCAATTTAAAGAACACATACAAAATACTAAAAGCGCGTTTTAATGAAGCGGCATAAAAGTTTTCAAGGGTAATTGTCAGCGAAACCAATTATTATGGATACTAAAGTTAAGGCAAATAAGTACCATTTACCTTGTGTTCGTTGGTGATAGCCTCCATCTCGGATCTGGACCACTTCTTTTTGAAAGATAATGGTTGCAGTCTAGTGTCCATTTCGTTGATCCAATTGCGCAGCGTTTTGATTTCCTGCGACACGTCTAAAAACGAAAGCGTTTAGTAAAATAGAGCGTTCGTACTAATTTCGCGAAAACAACTCACCGATGGCATCGTTTTCCTTCGAATCGTCGGATGACTTGAGCACGGACTCTAACGTATCCCACTTAGAACTAAGTCGACTGAGTCTCCAAGCCACCTCGTTTTTCGATTCTGCATGAATGCTCATTAATTGGATCCCCTGTTCGTTGAAGATGTTGTAAAACGGCCGTTTCTGCATCAGTTCAGTCTTGCATTGCTGGAGAGAGAGAGAAAAAAAAGTAATAATGCGCAATCGTTAATGCGATATCCTGTTAGCGGCGGTAATAAATTAGAAGCGATAGGATAATTTTATGGAACCTTCAATTTGTTCGTGGATTTTATTGATTTATAGGTGCATCGGAACAGTTATCCGAGTACCATTTGCTCGTTTAGCGTTTGAAAAGTTGAGCGCACGTACCGATCTTAACTCCTTGTTTGTAACATTATCTTCGCTGCCGTAGATCTTTTCCTGGATTCGATACAACCACGAATGAAGGGAAGAGAACTGCGCGACGAATTCGTCCAAAGACCAGACCTGGTTATCGTTACTGAGTTCGCAATTGGCATCCTGCAAAAGACGTACGCACCATTATTCATCATCTTCTAATGGAGACAAGTGCACGCAGAAAAGCGGCACTGAAATAGATGCACGCTTCTTTCTTTCTTCTCTTTTCCAAACTTTTTTTCGTTTATTTATGTGTGTATTTTCGAGACTAGACAGGATGTAGCATTAGTTCTTATTTATAAACCAACAGGTATTTTCAACACGTGAAGCATAAAGAATTATTTTGAATGCAAGTACTTAAGTAACCACCACTGGAGAGGCGCATTAAGTATTATTAGAAGGACTCCAACGTTGACAGAACCATGGATAAAAGTAAAACAAAACAACGAAAATACACACACACACACACACGCACTTAGAAAAACGAACAAACGTAAAAAAAAGTCGTTAGTGGCCATTGATACCTTTGCGAAAATTGCATTCGAGCGAATATTATTCATGGTCGTAAAGCGCGGACGTGGACGTGACCAAAGAAGTAAACACGAACTTACTTGGCAATTGTCGATCAGTTGATTGTCCATAATGTAATTATAGTTCGCCTCCAAAACGCCCGACCAAAATTCGTTCTGTTGCTCGCTGGCCGAGCTGCCCCATGATAAACGCTTCAGCGACTCCTTTCTCTTCTTCTTCAGGCTGTTGAATTCGGGTGGTTTTGCGGCGCCGGCAGTCTTCTCCGGGCTCGCCAGCGACGACAACGAAAAACTCGACTTAAGCGCATCGAAATCTGCGAAAAATTCGAACAAACAAGCAATAAACGATTGCCGGCACATTTTCGCAAGCAAACGGAAAATGGGGCGGAGCCAGTTGACGAAAAAGAGCAATGTTCTGTAAGCAGTCCGCTGCCACCGGCTTACACTGCTCTTTTTTCAGGCTTTATTAAGATTTAGGCGACATGGCCACAGTAAACACACATCCAGAACTCAGTCTTATCTGAAAACTCATTATTTATTTTACACAATACAAATACGGCGTTTTTTTTTTTTTTTCTTTAGTTTTTGTTCCCTCAGGAACGTCATATTTTACGAGGAAATAAATTACATATATCTAGCGCAGTTAAACCGTTCCATATGGGCGGATACGTGGAAAACGCGAACCCTATGCTTAAAAAGGCAGCCAGCCACCCCCGAACTTTTCATAATTTAAACGAATGTATCGTCCGCGTAATGGGACACGCAAGTGCATTAATAACGGCACCCGTGAGGGATGTTTGACCTCTCCGGCGCCCTTTTGCGATTGTTTCCAACGCGACTTTTACAACTCGAAGGCGTTAAGAAAGTAAACAAGAAAGTTTTAGTACCTAGGCTGGTGTCGCTGAATACATACTTGCATACACATGCACTCACACATATTTCTGTCCATGCATACATACTTATTTATTTATAGCGCGATAGTTTTATTTCAGTTTGTAAAAGGCGAAAATATGTAGCTTTGCTAAAGATGCGCATAGCAACATTCCCGCATAGATCCGTTTGCAGCGGCTCCAGCGGCATCAGCAGCAGCAGCAGCAACACACCTCTTTGTCGTTTTGCATAGTTCGCGACTAAATTTAGTTAATCTGCGTGCAATCAAATTCTGTCCGAAGGTCACCGTTCGCCCAGTTCGATCGATTCACTTTTTGCGCTATCGCGATCGACATCAATTTGCATGACATATTCAATGGAACATTGTTATGCGCTTTATTTGAAGGCTAATTGACGATTTAATTATAATGATTTCCTATACGGTGAAAAAAAGCACGAAATAATCGATCATTGCTTAGAAAACCACAAAACAGAGCGGTCTGGTTCGAAAAACTAATAGTTAAAGTCAAAGTTAATTAAAGGAACAAAAGACAATTAAGTTTGTTTATTGAGGAATGAAGAATCCTTCTGAAAATAAAAAAAATGTAGGTGTATTTTAATAAAATAATAATAATAAACACAGTACAGGACGATTCCTCAGACTATTTTTGGTAAAATAATTAATTGTCGTGGTAAACGACGGTGGCGCCGAGCACCCACTTTTAAATTTTTTAGTTTTTTCAAAGCGTACGAAAAAAATTAACAAGAAACGGTGCCATATCCTATCAGGAAACAAAGGAATAACAACGAATTAGTAATTTGGAACTTCTTATAAACGGCAACCATTGTTTCGTACATAAGAACGCCGATTACGGCTTTAATTAAAACGATTACCAGCAATAAAATCCGAAGCACAATGCACTGAAAAAAATTCGAACATTTTTCGCTAATAAAACTATCGCAGTTACAACAGAAACGAATCACACGGCTATTTGGTTGCCCGCGCGATTAATTAACGATCGAACCGACTTGAAAACGAACAAGAAACGTGTCCGTTTTTGAGTTTTCTAAGCAACGCACGCATTTCAATGAAACAAATTCGTTTACACCCACAAGTAATCAATTATCTTGCAAGTCGAAGAAACTACCACGTATATAGAAAGACGCAAAATATTGGTATTAGAAGAAAGTGCTTTTTTTACGAGATAAAAACTTCAATTTCTCGTAAAGCGAACTAATTGCTACTTACTTGTTACAGGCATTTTTTTGCAGTCTTATTGTTGCTTTACAGTTATTCAGATGATGCCATTATGGGAATCGCTGCAACAGAAAAATAAACCTAGTAATTAATTTAAATGAAATACAGAAAGCAGCGGATAAAAAATGTTTGTGCGATATAAAAGCAGTTGAATTAAAGTTTACGTAAAATTAAAAAAAAAAAGAACAACGGCAGGCACGCATCGTACCCACAATTAAATCGAAAAACTCGCTCAAATGAGCGTAAAGCATATAGGATGGACGCAGAGAAGTGCATGACAATACTAGAAAGTAAATTTAATTGCATTTTACGCATTTATGTATACAGAGTATTTTTTCATTAAACGTAATTTTTTTTTTTATGTGGAAAACCATAAAAAAAATTTCTATCAGCATAATAAAAAAGCATTCGAAATAAATCAAAACAAAAGTTGGCTAATTTAAAAGCAATTCTTATCGATACTATACATATAAAGTAATAATAATAATAATTTACGAAGTACTAAACGCACTGTATAAGGTTGCAAAAGTAAGCGAACCGAATGAACGAAAGCAAAAGATTATCATGCGTGGGTTTTCCATTTTCCATCGGCTAATCGCTCGCGCTCGAATATTGCGCAAATATTAATCAATTCGATTATACGCTCGGCGACTCGCTTCTTACACACACACGCACTCGGATGATAAGGACGATGCTGGGGCCTGCTGGCAGAAGCGGAAGTGAAGAAAGCTGCGCTTTTAAAGCAGTAGTAATGGCCGGTTCGCGACTCGGCAAACGCAGCGAGCGCAGCAACGGCAATCGCAGAAAACTTGGGAACAATTTGGATGCACAGCTTGCTGCTTGCACGGATCGGCACATCGCTCGAAAATTCCTCCTCGGCACAGCATAATCCGTGTAAATTATGTAGGTATAGAAACTTAAACGATTTATAAACAAATAGTAGGTACGTGCATCGGCACACAATTACGACTGTGCATGTGAAGCTGATCACATTTACAAGTGTGCATGCATGACATAAAACTATATAATTTACAACCATACAAATCAGGAGTACTGTTACTTTACTACTATTCAACGGATTCCATTATGAGGCAGCGTCGAATAAGCCCAAAACGACCCTGCGATGCTCGCATATAGTCGGAACTTATTCAAATGCAACCGGCGCTTTTAGGTCAAGCAAATAATAAGCGGCAATTAACGAGACGCGTAATTCGAACGTGCGACCAACTGAATGCGAGCCTAATGGATATGCGATCCATCGGCGAAAGAAAAGGCGCTCGATTCTGCGATTCAAAAAATCGCAGCGTTAGTTTGAAAATAACTTCAGTCAGAATCGGTTAGAATACTTATATAAGTATGGATTTTCTAATGTTTAAAGAAAACAAAAAGTTGAAGTAATGGAAAAAAAAAGAAAAGCGCGAAGTCAAGAGACATCTAAATGAGTTGGTTCTCAAAGCAAACGTTTTCGCTAAGTGTATTTGTACACACACACACTTCGGGCCCACACTTATTTCCATATCTGTATCTCGGTGCACGTCTCCGAGCGAGAAGGAGACATGGACGTGCCATTTTTGCCGACGATTCCATTTTGCTCTGTTTCCTGATTTCTTCAACGGCAAGCACTTCTGCATTATGCTCAGGAATACTCGATTTTCAGCCGATATTCATAATTCGCAGCGAGAAACTCGTTCTAGTCATATGTGCCATAAGCAATGCACCGAGCATACAGTTGCGCTTTTCCGTTCCCCTCAATTACGTCCGTTTAGCGCATAAAACTGTACGTTACGAGGCAGCTTTTATTGAAAATGCAAGAGCGAGCCGAATGTCGTGCCTTGCACCATTGCTCGATTGCCGGTGGTAATGGCAATGCTAAATAGGGACATGCTCGTACCGCGACTCCACGGGCACTTCTTCGCTCTTTTGTTTCGGCCGCAATTAAAAATTATAAACGAAAAAACAACGAACGAACGAACGAAACGGAGAAGAGGAACGCTGCAATAAGAATATGTGCCCGCGGAGACAAATAAAAAACACACAGCGCCGCAGTGAAAGTACTTTGAATTATTGTATCCATTAGTGACGTTCGCATTTATCATATCGATGCTTTTAATTCGTTGAATTTTCCTTTATCGAGACGTGTCGAAAATTTCACGACGTTTGTCTTAATGCAGTTCGTGTGCTGCGAAGCATACAGGGGACGCCAAATCAACCCTAATATTTTAAGTATATATCGTTATTATTATTATATATTATTATTATTATATTTAATTAATAAAAAAAAACATTAGGAATAATGTAAGTAAAAAACATAACATTTTTTTTTGCAACAATAGAAACGATTGCAGACACCCTGTATTTGAAACAAATGTCCCATTTGATTCGTCTAAAGGTCTAAACGGAAATTAATTCCACGCATCATCCGACAAAATGAAAGAAGCAACAATGGAGCGACATGCACACTCACGGCCATTATGATAATAATTAAGTCCTTAAACACACACGCATAATGCGCTCTTTAACGAAATGAGCGCATTGTTTCGCCCACGTAATTGCATTCGACTACAACAAATAGATATCGCATTACCGTTTGAGCGCGACTTATTCGATTTAAAATGATCCTGTTAATGTGCGTCCTCTTTCTTTCCGCTTCTTTTTGCTCCGGCTTAAAATGCATTCTTCGCGGCGCGACTATTTCGCTGGCGCAATCTTCATTTAATGTTTTTCCGCGGCTGCCGATGGCGATCGGATGCAACAAACGCAGCGCGATTTCATTTTCAATATCTGCAATCCGATGCGAGAGCTCCAGATCCGGAGGACCCGAAGATTGGGCTGCAATTGCGCTTGATTGGAGGATTGGCGCGCGGACATCGGGCACGTCACGAACTTAATTAAACATTCCGCGCGCGCGATGCGATTATTTGCACTTTCGATGTTCCGACTCGCGCGGCACATCTAATCCTCGCCGCGGAGCTAATAATGCACGGGTCTTCAATTAACACCTGTGCGCTATTTGGTCATCAAATAGACGAGAGCGGACAAGGAGGAAGTGAAACACGCGAAGGAGTTTCTCTCCGCGCGCGCGTTTTACACGCGGGGAAAACGCTGGGTGTGAAATGGTCCGCGCGATTGCCGTTCCGCCGGCTTCGGCGGTTGCGAACAACGGTTTCGGCGGCGTCGCGGAAAACAGCTTTTCACTTGCGAACCAACTGAAATAACTGCATTTTTCACTCAACAGGTTGTTGCTTCTTCATTATTTTTATTTTAATTTTTTATTTAAGCTCATCGTTATATAGTTTTCGGCAATCTGCGATTACTTTTTTAATTGTAAATCGAAAAATAATGTTAAGTTTAGAAACTGATTAAATAAATTATAATAATTGAAGAAGAAAAAAATTGAATAACATATTTTCGGAAGGCACTAGTTTCTTAAAAACTTCTTAAATAATTCGGTGCTTTTGTACAGATAATGCATTCAGGCTGTTGTAATAAAAGAACAATGATGTCGAAACAATTCGCATGTATCCGATGCGTCTGACCTCGAAATTCACGAGCGAAATCAATTGCGCTCCTCATTAAAATGGTGCTGCTAATTAGAAAACGGCAGTGGATGGAGGCGCACCGGTAGCGGAGTCCGCGTAATTACAAATCTAAACGATCCTCAATCATCCATTCAATTCTAATGATGCGTAGGCAAATTTTATTCGCTCAAAAAGCGGATCCGCGCTGCGCTCCGAGCACCAAGTGCATCTATCTGCCTGCAGGAGTGCATCGGGGAAGATGCAGCATATGCAACGGACAGGCGGATCAGCGACATTGCGACGAGTGCATCGCGCACACGAGCACACACACACACACACACACGAAAAAAAAGTTAGAGAAACACACATTGGTCGCATCTAGAAACGTCGTCGACGACGAAAACTAACTGTGCACTTTTTGCGGCAATAAAACTTAATTGCTTTCATAAAGCGCAATGCGTTTTTCAACAATATCTATAATATAATTCAATTAGATTTAATTGCATAGGGCAATTGACATTACGGTCAGGTGTCAATTAGAAAATGTATTAATAAGGAAGTCGACTCACGGCACACCTTTTGTCGTCTCAGAACTCATTAATAACGATATTATGACCCTTTATTTGCACTAGATATATTATTATCATTACGTGCATGCATTATAGGCGCAGACGACGGAGCTGTTTTCTTAACAGAATTCCTTTCCACTAATAATACACTTTATTATTCATTCGAGCGCAGGAAAAATGTGTTAAGGTGACGACAAAACCAACCGGTAACTTATGTAACGAACGCGACTGGACAAAAGGACAACAACAACAAAATAAATAAATAAAACGATTTGCTAATTTTCAATGTTTGAAGTTTGTAATTTGAATTCTGCTCGGCGCGCAGAAAAATTTCGAATGGGAAATATTTTCCGGCCGATATCGCTCAGGTGACGCTTTCCTTAATGTCCTGGATAATTTCCAGCGGCTGCACCGACCGATCCTCCGAACGGGTCGTTTACCTGGACAAGTTTAAAGTTTAAAAATAACTCGCGTTATGTGAATGAATGAGTGAGACGTCGTTTGTACCAAATGCGGTAGATCATAGATAGTCCCTATAGGGAGCGCGGTGAAATGGACCACGAGATTTGATTACTGAAAATGATCAGATTTGCGAACGGCGAACGACCGCAACAATGGAGTTGTGTGCTTTGGAATTATTGCAAAGCACTGCAGAATCTAGTGCTGATTACTTTTCGAACAGTGCAATTTCCTGTTTCGCAGCAGACGTGTTCTAATATTTCACACCCAACGTAACGTATACTATGTGGGATTTCGAAAACTGGGCTCGTTGTTGGCACTTTTTTTTCATTTGTTTTTAATGCCGCCATAAAATATTTGTTACTAATTATAGAAAGCAGTTACCTAAATATGTATACTATACGAACAAAAAGTGTGTAATGATCGTTTTCAACTGAGCATGAAATTTTCTGATGGTCCAGCAGACGGGCCCACCGAGTCTTGTGAAAAGAAAAAAGACCACGCGCAGCAACCCTGATATTATTTCCCACTCGTTTACCTTTTTTATGGGGTCTTAATGAACAAAAAACAGATACACGTTTTCCGTTACCCGAAAAGCTCGCCACGAAAGTTCCCAAAGTCAAAAAACAGACAGTGTTACAAACAACAAATTTTATATAGTACTATATTATCCTGCAGGACTTTTTCCAAGGATTTTTTTCCAATCATCCTGGGAGAAAAAAAACTTGTTATAATATAATCAAAAAGTCGGAATTGTAAAGGATTCCAAAGTTTGAATTTAAATGGCATCTTAAGACGTTAATACTACCTCAAATCAATCAAAGAGTTAAATATACGATTTCGCAAGAAAATGTATTCATCCTGTATACTTAACACGGTTACAACAAAGTCACAAGTAATGTACGTAGAAAGAAACACCGGGGGAATAAAGTTGAGCGCGAATCTAGCCGTAGGAAACTCCATTGAAATGAAGTCATACAAGTCGAGGAAGAAACAACAAGAAGACAAGAATAGGCAGCCGAAATAAAAGAAGAAGAAGAAGAAGATAACGCAGCAACGGCGGCAGCATATAAGCTTTATACGAGTATGCACAGTGAATGGAAGAGGCGCACGTTCACACACTCTAGAGAACTCCAACTCCGAAGAAGAGAAACAATAAACCGTTCGTTCGTTCGTTCGTTTCATAGTCTAGCTCTCTCGGTGTCCTCTCGATGTGTTCTTTTTTTTTTTTTTCTTTTTTTTTTCTTTATTCAGCGCCGGACCTTTATTAACACACATAAATAAACCGTGGAGGCAATCAGTCGTGCATTTGAATAGTACATTTTATAACGCACATTAAACGTGCAGCATACACATAGACAGATTTGATTTAAGTGCTTGAACGCGTCGTCATGATTGCAGCGCTTATCGACTGCCTCCGCAGCTTCGTAATCTTGAATCGAAGAGAGTTTGGTGAGAGGAAATCGCAATAGAGCGCGGCGCGAAAATCTGCATTTGTTGGCACCCATTTGGGGCCCTATCCGTGCGGCATTCTCGTCGCCGCTCGTAGCTCACATGCCGAAGAAACGAATCCGCATTTTTCGTGATACATAAATATTATAATTAAAGGCGTTGCAGTTAATTGCAGAAACATGTCGGAAAAGCACGCGATTATTATGCGGAGCGCTAATAACGACCTGCTGACTTGTTATAGCAACTCCGCGGCCGGAGCACATTGTGTGCGAGTGTGCATTGCACGAGGGGTGGTATGCGAACCGCATAACTACTGCATCTCTGCTGCACGTGAAATGAAGAAATTAATTAATGAAAACGTTTGCCGGAGCGCGCTCACGCATTCGTTTTTATTTCTATATTTATAGCGTATAATACACGAATCGACCGTTACGATCGTCGCTATTGTTTTTCAATGCGAGCCCGCGGAAGAAAAAGGAACGTAATTAAAGGCTTTTAAGAAACGCGCGCGTTTCCGTTATCCGCATCGGCGTGCAATCGGCGCACGTCCCAAAAACGTTTTTTTTTTCAACTCTTTTCGTGTTTTCCAAAGCGCTTAATCGCCTAGCTAATCAAATATTTATATGTAAATCTCAGAGAGCGTATAAACAGCGTGCACAGAAATTTCGTCGTTGCACAAACGGCGGCCCGATAAAAATCTCGTCTCTAATAAAACTTACAAAAGCGTTTATCGCGTCTCCTATTTGTGTATTATATAAATCATAAAAGTGCGTGGCATCCTTTTTCGGAAAAAACGCGCCTTTGAAACGGAACGCTCGACACAGAAAATACATTTTCTCGTAAATTAACGAGTAATTTTATTTTTGTTATGTTTTTTTTATATACAATATGTAATATATAAGTAATATTACTTTTGACCATTCCAATAAGTAAACAGCCAGCCGGTCATGGATTTTATTTTTAATTTCTAATAGTTTCCGGTATGCACCGCGCGTTTCTTCGAAATGGTTTAGTCACCGGCCACGATGACGGGCAACTCACCAAGAGATTTACTCGCACCGCGAGCCACGTTATAAATTTAGTAGCATCGTTCGAGATGAATTTCCGGTAGAAGCGCGAGAGCTGTGGCTCCGTGAAAATTTCCCCGATAAAAACTCCAGCCGACCGATGCCGCAAATATACTTCGAACTCGGCAAGTCCTACGAAACATGCAAGAAACAAACTACCGCAAGGAAAAACGAAAGAGAAAAAATTTTGATTTTTATGCAAGCTACCTATTTTTCGTAATTTCATACTTCTTAGAAAGCCATTTTATGCAAATTCAACAATGCTTATTGCTAATAGAGATAACATTGCTAATGACAAGTCTATCCACTTTGCATTCGTTTGACATTAAGTACGAATAACCAAATGTACGTATAAATGAAAAGGATCCACGAACAGAAAAGCGGACCTCACACGTGTAAAATTCAGTTAATTACATTGGATAATTAATTGCTTTGATGCGAACAGAGCGAAATTAAGAATGGATAACGCACAAAATTAGCATTCTATTGTTGCTGCTCCAAAAGAGGCAATTACAGGAGGTGTACGTATACGTGCGAAGCGTACGTCTGAAAGCGAATTGAGCAATGATCGAATTAAATAATGATTTTCCAGCAATTTCTACTTAATGAGGGGATCAATTACGGCCGGACCTAATTAGAGCGATGGAAGACGCGGCGGGGTGCAGTGTGCATGATCGATGCTGCTTTTCACAATGGCAACAATTAAATCAATTAAAGGCTATAAGACGAAACGAAAACTTCTATGCCATGCATACGACAGGAACAATATACAGGTTGTACAATGTGCAATAATACAGGGGCTTTTCTCATCAATAAAATTCCGTTTCTCTTCCAACAAATATCAATTGTTAATCTAAATTTATTAACAGCAAAAACCTGGGTAATTTACAAATTCAGTTGAAGTTGTAAAAAATCTTATTAAACAAGAAAACAGACAAATTAATTAAACCCTTTTATATGCCAATCAAATTATAGCAAAAATTCGAAAATGATGAAAGCTAAATTAAGAATAGAGAACAATACTGACCCTGTATAAGAGCAGTTGTAATGGTAGACAGATAGGGTGATGAATGGAAACCGAAGTGACAGAGGAGAAAATGATTCACGTGTCAGGGAATAGCGGCACGAAGCCGGCGGCGGTGCATGGGCCGGGCATGGGCCGAACACGCACGTCGCACCGATCAAACGCACAAATACTAAACTCTCCGCACACTGAATTCGATTCAGTTCCGACGAAACGCAAGACATGCACACGAATTTACAGGCAAAACCGCAGAGACTATAATTTACATTTGTAGGCAAGTCGTCAGCCAGTGAGCAGCGATAATGGAAAGTGCGATCAGGTATCTTTGGCGTAATTAAAAAAACAAAAACAAAAACAGAACGAAAAAAGAAGCGAAACAAAAAAAAATGAAAAAGAGCGAAAAGTACAAGAGAAGCACTGGATGCTGTACGCGGCAGCATCTAAATTAGAATGTCTGCCTCCGTTCGCATAGATGTATTAATTTGTGGCATAGATATTCGCCACCGCTGGCGGGATGTGGAAGAAACCAAAGTTGTGAAGTCTGTGTGGCCGCATGCGGCGAACAATGCCCACTCTCCGAGTTCCTGTAATTCCTGTTTGCCAGTGGTTACACTCGGCAGTTCCATGCGAACTGCAAATGCACACAGAGAGAGCAAGCAAAACCAGACACGTCTCTTTGCGCGGAAAAACAAAACGGCACGAAGTTGTAATGTGTGTACACGGTACATTCTCTTTCGTCGCGCTTTTTACCAACGCGTGTAACATAATCTATGAATGATAGCATTAAAAACACACACACGGGAATATACGCGAAGTGTGATTAATTACTGGAAGAAGTGCGACTAACGAAACGGACAATACCAGCGAGACCGGCGAGGAGAGTTTCGCGTCGCGCAACGGGAAAACTTCGCCAATTTCTTCATCGTTTTCTTCCGAAGCGTCCCTCACGGCTATCTGCGTACATGTTTTCTGCTTCTGCCGGTGCATTTCGTGCACTGCACTCCACCTTTTTGTTTATTTTTTTTTTGTTCCCCATACGTGTCGTTTTTTCTTGTTTTCCGTAACGTGCGGTTTGTGTTTTCCCGTGCTGTGCATGATTCAAGGCTCTGACGTATAAATTCCGAACGCGACTTTCCCCCTATTAGACCTGCATATAATCACCCCATTTCCACCGCATTGTGGAAAAACATGCACACGCCAATTTACCATTATTATTATTATTACAGTTTCCGTGAAGTCTAGCCTCTTCTATAATGCACCGCCACCGACGTGCAATGCACCAGCTTCATTTATAAGACTTGTTTAATTAAGTGGATGATATCGATACCGTTTCACCCTCGATACGCCTACTTTTTACCTTATTATGTGTGTACACAGCGTACCGCGCACTTTTCCCAATGCCATTCAATCCGAGTTTTCGTAGAATTCTATTTGGGTCGCAACAATTTTAGGAAAAGCCCAAAAAAGCAAATGAAAAGTAGTGCAAAGTTGCAAAACATGCAGTGTTTAAATGTTTGACAAATGAAAATGAAAATACGCGCATTATAAAGTTAAAACAAATAATAAAAGTTTCCGTGAAATAATAGCAAGCAGAAAATTTATAGTCACAAAGGAAACACAGTCTACAAGCGGAAGAAAAAAAAAGTGCTTGGAACAGAAAATGTTGTTTGTAAAAATAAGCCTTCCATTAAATTGATAGCACATAAAACCGTTTTTCTAAAATGAAGCACTTCACAGAGGCAAAGCGAAGCAAAAGTTTTCTCATTGAAAGTGCTCCGCGGCACACGGAGTGCTGCTTATGGAAAAGTGTGGTCAAGAAAACTGGCGAACGTTCGTACGGTTAAAAATGGGTCTAGCCCATAAAGATTAACGGCCATTGCCATAACTTTGTGCTAATCTCTGCAGCGCACCGCTTACGTAAGAGTAAAAATAGAAAAACTTTCTTGGCGTGAAATTTCCCGAATCATCATCACCATCGTCTTCGTCGTCCTGGCCTCACTTACTTTGTCGCCGATCAAGCTGTCGTTTCATGCAGCCGGCCGCCGATGCGTCCTTGTTACACTTTCATTTGGCGATATTTACTCTTCACGCCTGCACTATACAGCTCGCTTTTTTTTATTTATATGGGGTCCGTTAAATTTTATTTTCACTTTTCTCAATTCCAAATAAGGCCCGGTCTCTGCTAAGGAGACGTACCGATTCGGTCGCGCGGTGCGTACCGTGTATACTAATCAAGCATTTTTTCCATCTTTAGTCATACTCATATGGATGCGCGTTCGGCGAGCAAAGCGAGACGCTATCGAAATGTTAATTAATAATCCTAGAATCATTTGCACCGGCGAGGAGCAGACCTATTCCTCGAAACGTACAAAGCGACTGGCCTTGGCAATGGACGCGAAGAACGTTCGGAAAATTAATGGAACCAATCAATTAACTTAACACCGAATAAGAAAGTGCGCTCACTTTGAACGGCCAAATCCCTGTCTATTGCTTGTATTTGTTTGTGGATTTACCAACGCACCGGCCTCTTGGAAAAATCGGACGTCATTAATAATAATTAACGTTTTTCGTTGTGGCGCTCTTTAAGCTGAGAGCTGCTGTGACCGAACTGACATTTCCAGGTAATTAATATTTACGCTAAAATTTGCATCCGAAGCGCATTACTTTTTTCCTAATCTGATCTGATCTGATCTGATCTGATCTAATCTTAAGCTATGATATGTTAATGATGGATATTTTCGGAGACTGCACTTTTAATTTGACGGAACTAGCAGTGCGTTTAATTGAATTACGAATTGAATTAGGCGTGTCCGCTCGCCTAAGCACATTGAAAAACTCCACAAAATCATAATTTTCTTTATTAATTTCACAATGCACCCACGCTAGGTTATTATATGGCGTATAAGGCGAAGGTTTTAAAAAATTTCTATTTCATCATAAATTTATTATACAATATTATCCGTAATATATCTGCAACCAAGAATTTTATTTTTCTTAAATGGACATGACACTTTTTTTTACGATAAATATCAAGCAAACTATGTCAACAACGAAAAATTTATTAGATACTATTAGTAATCTTCTAATTGGAATAATTATTAATGTTTTCCTGTGTTTGACCATAGCCTTAGATATAGTTATCAAAAAACAAAATCAGGATAACTTTTTTAAGCCTTTTTTAATCTTAAATTAATTAGAAATATTTTTAATCGTTTGTGGATAGAACAATAGAAATTATTCTTGGAAATCCCTTGAGAAACAACGCAAAAAAAATGATTACAAATAAAACAAAATTTTCATAATTTTGCTGGACATTGGAATATCAGTAGTTTATAGTTAATGGTCAGTGGCACATTTCGGCACCTATTTTCAGATATTGATCACTGTACGATATTAGTATCAGCGTTAACCTCTCGACCCTAACAACTACGAATTTATAGTGACCAATAAACACTTTCAACGAGTTTCTTCTGATTCAGCCGATTCCGGCGTCTCGGAGCAAGTGTACGTGAAAAGCGGAATTTCAACGCGCGTGCAAGCCGAGTAAAAATTTACGAGCAAGCAGCAAGTCTTTGCTTGGCGATTTCCTCCGGTTCCTTAATGTCCAATTAAAAGAAAGAAAAAAATAACGAACAAACTGGCATCCATTGAATTCGTGAGATTATGGTAATGTGTAGCACACACATATAATATTAATTTCGCGATTTCGTCATTAACGATGGAATTTGGAATTTGCTCCTTTGGCAACTCCTCAGTGCATGCCGCAACTGCCGTCACCGATTCTCGCGTTTCTTATTTGTTTCCATTCAATGGATGCGTACTATTCGATGCAATCAATTCAACAGCGCGAAGACATAAGAAAATAGTAGCGCGAAATATTAATTACGAAACGCTTACTGACGCACTTGATCCACAATAAATGCGAGGCAAAGAAATCGGCTGGCGATTTCAATACTCCATCGGGTTGTGTAATAAGGATTCGATGCATCCGGAGTAGAGTTGCGATCGTAGTCAACACGCTCTCGGCCACTTTGGCCACACATCCCGAAGAGCAGAGCAACAACAACAACAACAAGACCGTTTGGCTAAAACGGCGCCTTTCGTACCATTCGTGGTCACGATTATTTGCCTAAGAGCTAACTAACGGGCATGCAGTTAAATTCCAGGTAAACGAGTGGCAATAAAATGTCCGTTGATAAGAAGACAGAGGAACGTACCGGAGTAGTAGTGGTAGTAGCTGGTGCCTTTTGCTCGGCCGATGCATTCGTGGACGATGGATATTTTTGGATGCGGGATCCATCCGTCCGCATCTCAGTGGAGGCACATCGCGGCACAACGGCGGTGCAGATTCGATCTGCCCTCGCGACTCACCACCGACACATTGAATTACTGCACGAAATCACCACAGGAAATGTGGTGTGCTGTCTGCTGATGCTGGTAGGGTTATGTTATATGTGTGTGCTGCTGACTGACGAACAGACAGCGCTTGCTGTGTCGACGGTCGAGCCATACACATCTGCTGGTGCACACCGAACCCGCGGACCCGCAATGCCATGGAGACGCTGAAGAATTCGACGCGCACGCGCACTACCCCTTGCCCGGTTTCAAAGCGGAAAATCCTCCGCAGGACTCGTCCGAAGGATTATTCTGCCGAATTTTCACTTCGCACTCTTGCAAACTTTATGAAAACTGATAGCTGTCGTAATTAATCGACGCGTTTCATTTCACGCATGGCGGACGCACTAATTAGTTTTGAACGCGTTGCGAATTTTTAAATTTAATTGGCGCTTATTTAGCTTTCCTTGAATATTTTGAAAGCAATAAAAAAAAAAACTAAACAGAACGGTGAATAACTGATGAAAAAATCGAATGTGGGAGCCATCTAACAAATGGAAACTAGAAGTTTTACTGATATGCGTTGCGCACAGAAGTAAATAATTAATTAGGTTTTTCTACTGAAAAACTAAAGAAAAACATGTAATATCGAATACGAACCGGATGTCTTAAGAAGTAATTACTAGAAAATAACATTTTAGACCGAATACTCATCGGTTTTCCTGAAACAAGAAACATTTAATGCCTAAGTTAATTGCAAAATCATTACTTTATTAGCCAATGATTGCTGCTCAATGGTAATTAATAGGGAATAAAACGAGAGTATTCAAAATAAAAATGTTATTAAGATTATTTGCTTGTTCAAAGTACAATACAAAAGACAAACCTACGAATTTAAGAACAATCAAAAAGATAAAAAAAGAGGAAAACAAATAAATTCGTCGCTAAAATCGAATCGTCTTCGCCTACTGATTGTATGAATTACAGGGCACTTAAGCGTAACCTACAGGCCTTACTTAAAAAAGCAAACATTCGCCTTTTGATGGAACGACAAAACAAAAAGGTATCTTTAAAATTCGAGTTCCTATCGTACGTTACTTTTTTGGGAAAAATAAAAACCTAGCTAAAGTCAATAAATAATGGTAATTAACAGTGTGTGTTCAGAACATTGGAATCGATAATGATTTAGTCGTAACTATAGTAAGACAGTGCCGGTATGTATGTACAATATAAGATCTGTTAAAGAGCATAAAATATAAAACTATTCTGTTTTATTTCTCGTCAATGAAACAGTAATACTGAACACACGAAATGGTGTTAGGTAAATAGTCTTTAATCTCCAATTACAAAAACAAAATGCGTGAAATCAGAAGAGACGCGTCGAAGTGCGCACGATTCAATGAATTCAATGAAGTCATTGAAATCAAAAATTAATCGCCCCTGATAAATCAACCATTGCTGATTGGTTATGAGAATCACTAATCGATTAATGACGTCTGCAGTTAGTAGTTGGCGCACTGGAAAACAAAAGGAAACCAGCCAAACGATAGCTAAGTAGTCCCTGCCGCAATTTAAAGAGTCCTCTCGCAGAAAAAGCTGTTGCCGTTGTTCGTTGACGAACAAGAACAAAAACCGCTTGAATAGAAGAGAATATTCGCGCATACATTAAGTCGCTGTCACTGACAATATAACAGAACTATCACATTACTCGTCAGCGCAAGAAACAATATCGTGAATAGGATTGATTGACGATGGATACCCGTCCACTGCCACTAACACGATGGAGGAGACAAAACAAGATCATCGTACCTACCGCACAATCGAACTAACGATCCTCTGGATACTGTTTCCACCGCTGCAGCTTTTCCTAAACGCCTTAACACACTAAAGGACCTGATCCTCTAACATTTAAACTTAAAGAGTTAATTTTAGTTTTATCGTAATTTAGAGTTTAAGATTTCCCATCTTCGAAGAATTCGACCGAACCGACCAATCATTATTATCGTCATAGTGCAATGAGTCTGCGTAATAATAAATAATTGAGCATTTTTTGTTACCACAGTGCATTACTGTCTATAGGCTGCTGGAATATTCACGCCGTTTCCTGGTGTAACGTAATCGCCGATCATTAGGTTGGCGCTGACCGGATAGTTCGCCATGACCAGCGGCTGCATTGAACAAAATGCGATATCGCCATTAGTAAGTGAAGTAAAATTCGCAATGGTTGGGCATTTCGGCGGCCCGCGGAGTGATCCTCCTTCGATCCGCCAAACACTTTACCTGTTGGACAGCGGGTGTGGTGAACAGAGACGGGGACATGCCGCCGCCGATTAATTGTGCAGTGGGTGTGGACGTCGGACTGGCCGCCACTCTACCCCTGCCCGTGCTAGAAATGCACCCCGGATGGATACTGGGTTGCGGTACATCGTGTAATTGCGTAGGATCTGTTTGTTACAATGAAGTTGTCATTAAATGTCACGCACCGTCCAAAATATTAATATATATGTATATCTAATTCTAACCGTTAGAAAACACTAAACGCTAATAAAAATAACAGAAATCGCTACCTAGCCCGATCAGATTGTTCGCCATCAGGGCGTTGCTGATGACTGTCTGAGTGGTATCCATCGACACTTCCCCTAGGCCATTCACCGACATCCCGTTCACCATGTTCACAGCTAAAACGTAAAAAATTTAACGTTAAAATTTGTTGCGACAAACACACCGGCTACCGTTGCGAACACCTTGGGCATCCAGCTGGGTCCAGTAGTTCTCGCTGGGCGATATGTTTGAGACGCCGGGTGGCGGCTGCACCGGTGCGCCCGTGTACCTGAAGTACGGATTCTTCAGATCGAGGATATTTGATGAACGCTGCGTCGTCCCTTCCAGCTGCAGCTCTATTGTCACGTCGTAGCTCTGACGTTTGTTGGCCACCAAGACGACGCGTCCCGTCAACACCTGTCCCTGCTTAACCAGAATCGGCTCCTCGAGAAGACAACGCACTTGGTACCAATGAGTAAGGGGCTCCGTCGGAGCCGTGCTCAGCCACACGGTCGACTCCGAACCGATAAATGCCACATCGAACCAAAATGCCAATCCGTGACAAGTGCCAGATTCCAGCAAATGGAATTCCAGCGGAATATCTGTTTTTTTGTTTTTAATATATAAGAAATAAATTCGCACAATAAGAAAATCGAATAAACAAATCGCGTCAGATTAAGCAAACAGTCATACCGATAGTGTGCAAATCCGTTTCATTGGCTTCCAGGAAGTCGACGACGTGTCTTTCCGATTTGCTCAAGCAGATGCGGGCGTCGAACGTGTCGACGATCGGCTGTCGGAAGTATTCCTTGATGGCGCAGTTCTGTATCGCCGATAAATTGACGCCGTGGAAGCAGGTCTGGAACCAGAAGTTCGCCTTGCCGAACTGCTCCATGTACAGAGCGTCGTCGGAGAAGGGGGCTATGTGAAGGTCGCCCCGCGACGGGAACATTTTGCCCGTGTTCGGCTTCAGCCACTTCTTCGCGTGCAGATAAGTTTCGAGCATTCGTTCGTTGTACAGCATGTAGCCCATCGGCTCCGACACGATGATGTCGACTTTCTCCGGGATATCGATCTCCTCGATCTTGCCGGCGATCACCTTGATGACGTCGTGCAAGTTATTCGATGTAACGAGTTTCTGAGCGAAGTGCGCCATGGTGGACGCCTCCACGGCGTACACCCTCTTGGCGCCGGCTTGCGCGGCGAAGAATGAGAGGATCCCGGAGCCGGCGCCCACGTCCAAAACGACCTTATCCTAAAACGGGACAATTCTAACGTTAAGGCACGAAACGATTGAACACCGGACGAAAGAATTTGCCTTAAAATCTGCTAAATTATATAAAATGGCTCGTTGATAGGTTGATGTCCTGACGTAGTCCTGCAGCATGTTCTGCTGCTGCGATAAGTAACCGTAAAATTGGAAATACTGAAGTGCAGAAGAGTCCTCTGTCCTTATGGAAAACACAGAAGAGTTTTTGCCTGATTTCACTTTTGAAATGGAAATGTGAAACATTCGGTTATCTACAATAATAACAAAACAACGATAATTATAAACAAATATGACACGGTTCCTATTGGATTTCAATTTGTTATCAAGCAGTAAGTGAACCTAATATCACTGGTAACCAGATACCAAAAACAATTGAACATGAAACTGCAAAGGCTCACCTTCTTCACTTTGAAATTTGAAGAAAATTGTCTCATTGTCAATATTGAACACATATCCATGGCTTGAAATCCGACAGCAGTCAATGCTGGGATGAATTGGGAACTCTAACAATAATTCATCTTCATATCCTGCAACATTACATTATGAACCCATATCAGAATACGTAGACTTCAAATGTTTACGCAAATTGCAATCAAACCTAAGCAAACACATAAGAAAAAACGCAACAAGAAGGCCATTCTTTGTGTGGTGGCCAGCAGCAATTTAAATATTAATTGGAAATTAAGTAAATTATACAATCGCAAATACAGAGGCGAGAAATACAGATTAGCAAAGAAAATAGAGCCCGTTGGAAGGATGAAGCAGGTGGAGGAATTCGGAAACGGCTTTATCGGACCATCGCGTTGAACGTTCGGTAATTACGTAGCGGCAAGATTTTTCGGTGCATGCTGGATTGCCGAAACGAGCGAATTAATTGCGAATTCTACGTACCACTGATTAATTTTAAGCTGAGCCCTTGCGGATCGTAGTCGAGTTTCAACTGGACACTATTCTCGTATTTTTTCTTGTGCACTCCATCACTGTTAATTAAAAAAACATCAACAGTCCAACAATTAGGCGCCATGTTTATCTCTGTTACAACTTATTTAATTCCGTTTAGGAGCGCTACTGTCAGGCCGACTTAAATATTTCCTTTTGCTTTCGCTCCGCAATCTGTCAGAAACGCTCTTCGTAAGCCTTCGATTCGCTTTTGTCCCCACCAGCGCAGGGCTACCAACACCGGAGACGGAAGTATAGCTGGTGGCATACCACGAACCGCGAAAAAGGTGTTTTTGAAAAAAAAAACATTATCTGTAATTTATGGTAAATTATTAAAAATTTAAAAATATGTAGCGAATCGATTAACGTAAAAATGAAAATATTACGGATATATCAGAAACGTTTTTTTTTTTTCGAATAATTTAAGCTTACATATTTTCATGTACAAAATATACAAAAAAACAAACAAACAAAAAACTATTTCTTTTTATTCAAAGTGCGTTGCTTTTCGGCGTGCACAACGACTTGGTCGTCCACTTTGAGTCCTTTCCGCTTGCGGATCTCCTTCCGCAGCAGGCTGGCCCTCCTGGCGGCGTCCACGTTGACGCCGCTCTCCTCGTCCTCTTCCTCGTCCGCAGCTTCTTCGAAATTGTAATACGGATCGCCTTGAATTACCTGAAACAGCGCGCAACGGATGAGACAACAGTCGGCTAATTCATCCTGCCGGTGATTACTTCGTAATGGCTGAATCTCAGGTTGGGATTGGCCTGACCCGAAGTGGTATTGCGGATCTCGTTGGCGAATCCGTGACTTTCGGCAACAGGAATCTGCGCCTTCACCATGAACGTCTTCTCGTCCTCGTCCATGCCGACCGCCTCCAGAACTCTGCCGTGCCGCTTGCCGAGAACCGAATAGACTTTTCCTGAAAACCGAACGCAAACACAATGGATGTTAATTGTATGCAATGTGCCTTCCGTACCACTTCGCTTTGCCCGCGCTCGCATTGATTACATTTATCAAGCCGCACAACGAGCGCAATATCATCATTATTATTGTTATTACAAATATGTCTTCCCGCAAGAATGCATTATGCATCCTGACACACATTCCGTGATTAATAAACATCGGTTGCTAATAGCGCGGATCGGATATATAATAATGCGGGGACCGCGAAGAATTTCCTTCCGTTAACTGCGAAAATGATTTGCAGAAGCGCGCGCGGCGAGAATCAGGAAGAAAAATATGAAAAACCGCAGCAGCAGCAGCAGCAACAACAGCAATAGATTTCCACTGGAAAAATGATTTGTGCCACAGTAAATATTCATTTTATTGTTCGAATACAGTAAAATCATCGTTTACGTGCATCAAATTAACAACGAAAAGCCACGTAAACCGCCAGTGTCGATTTTACGGCGCGCCGTGGAAATATAAATCAAATTAAATGACGCAAAACGCTTTCGTCGATTCTCCTCGCGAAAACAGCGAACAATTGCGCATCGGATACGCGAAGAAACCAAAAAAAAAATCACCCATCTGTTTCGATCAAGTTATTTGCCGTAAATTTCTCGTAATAAGTGAGCAATCGAAGGTGTTGATAGACCTATCATTATGCTCAATCAATCAATAACTTGAAATTTCAGAAGTGTAATTTATTACAAGCGAATCGATTCCGAGCGGAATGGAATGGCTTTCGATATATAAAACGGGAACGCTTATGCTTATGCGCTTGTAAATGTTTCGAGTACGGTAAATTTCGGAAAATTGCCATCGAATTTGAATACAATCGAAAATTTGATCCAACATTTATTGTGTATTATTACTGCCTGAATTTGCAGACGGAGCGCCTCGAATACAGTTATTAGCATTATTAGCTTCAAATTAGCGCTTATGGAAGTTCTCACGTACATTTACACGACGGTGCGTCGAAAAAGCCGCGCTACACAAACCAGCTGAAAAATTCAGCAATTATAATAAAATTTATTAGCACGTAAAAATACTAGGTTATATTATTTTATTATATACGGTTATAACAATTACGTGCAAATGTGCCTTAAGTATAATATTTCCTTGACTAAAAGATGTAAATTGCGTTATAATAAAATTAATATGCAGGCAATTTGCGTACTTTCTTCGGATGCAGCAACATCGATGTTGCAATCGCCGAGCAATTAACGACTTTTTTCCTACCGGTTTACAATTTACAATTACCATAAAATATATTAGTTTTGCTTTTAATTGATAATCTCGACGACGAAGAGAAGAGACAAATCGATTCTTTACGATTCCGCGTCTAAGTTATATCAATTTGTTCTGTTCGCGTCAGAACCAATGTTTTAACTACATTTTTAATTAGAAAATTAGAAAAAAAAAATTGTTGAACATATAGAAATAACAATATAAAAAAGTCGGCATTATGAGCATACAAAAAATCCATATTTTGTTTGCATTGGTCCGCTAATTAATAAGAAACATTGAAGATAAACGATAAGAGAGGTGCATTTAAAGCGATGACTTAAGATTTGAATTTGAGTAGTTGCTACTACGGCGTTCCTAATGCAGATACTGTTAATGATATAGGTACGGTCCATACAGACGTGGCATGCAAATTTCCACTAATAACATGCCATTTGGAAAATTGCAAGTGACGCATTTTATAGAGTCCGTCCAGCCCGGAGAGACCAAAGCGAGCGCTCGTTCATTTATCCGGCCGTTTATCGAAAGATGTATGTTTTTCCGCCAGTTCGTTAGTATCTATTAAAATAGATATGCATTGGCTGGGATGGCGCGGGTAAACTGCGAGCGCAGCAAATTGCAGTTCGCAACACACGAAAAACGACAAAGACCGTTGTCTGCGTCCAATCCGTACGGCAGAAGACGCGATGATGCAAGCGGAGGACGAAGACGAAGGAGTACAATTGATGCGCTATCGAAAAACTAATTACGCGCGAAACGCGCGGCAACCGCATCATTTCATAACTGCGCACGGACGATGGAAAAAGAATCCTTAAGCGGAAAATGGATAATGTATTAAACTGGGGCGTCGCTACGCACAAGTGACACAACTGAAATAAATGATGTGGCAATTAAGTACCGGTTCGAACGCAGTAATGACTCTTCGCTTGGACAATATAACGCAAAACGACTAAAAAAAAAACAACATCAACAGCAACAAACAAACGACTTTTCGTTATTAATCTCGCGGCGTAATTAATCATCGGTTGCGAGCCCTTAATGAAAGTCGATGCACCAATGCGCGAGCTTTGATGTTTCGACATTTTTCCTGGCCTCCTGATGATGATAATCCTGCTTTTTTCTTCCTTGTTTGGTATTACTTGTGTAGTTAGTTGCGGCCGCGGAGAACATCTCACACAATCTCGAACTGCTGGTACAGCAAGATGCATGTTCTGTTCTTCCTTGTAAAAGTTTGTACAATATATGTAGAGATAGATGCGATGTGTATAGAGAAAGAGTGGTTATCATTATTAATAGATTTGGAAGAAACAGAGGTAGACAATGTAGGTACAGAATACAGAAGCTAGCTGCTACCATACGTACCGTAATTAATTAATAAAAGTAATAATAGTCAGTATGTACCGTAGCGGATTGACGAAGTAAAAAGTGAGGCGATGTATTGAAAATCGTGTGAATCTGCACTATCTTCAGAGATATGAAAGGCTTTGTTCTCCGCGTAGGATTTACTTAGAGGAAAAAAAGTTAATTGAATGTGTATTTAGCCAGCAGCTACCGGTAATTGAAATACCCTGTATAGCAATTGGAATTGTTCAGATTAGTTCTGGTCCGGCACACATATTTACATAACGTCAAAAAAAAATATTATAATCAGCATCGGAACATGAACAGTTGCGCTCCTCTTTCCTAATGCGATCGATGATCGGAAAGTTTTCGGACCCGATTTCGGATTTCCATTAGTGGCGCACCATTGATGGCATGTGGTATTCCCCTGTCCTCTGATGGTACGGCGGTATGATCATGATGGTGTACCTCGTTATATATTCTTATATATGTGCATTTTTATATAAACAGATAGATATGTGATATATAATAATGATATGTAAGGAGTATTCAAGAAGAAAGAAGAAGTATAGCAATGGCAATGGCAATGTATGTGGTATGGTATGGTATGGTGTATTATAAGAAGAAGAGCTTAGGTGGTTTAGGTAGTGCGTACTGGAGTGAGGTAGTACGGTACCATTGGCGAGGAAGTAGGTTAGCTTTAGATCGTCCACTAGCACAGCGATCTTAGTGCATGTAGCTTCTTTCCTTGCACAACATACCTTCTCTAGCCATCAGAGGCTCAAGTCCAAGGACGCGTGCAAAAATCTCCGGACCGGAAACTTGTATCACTTTAGCCCTGTAGTCCGGGACTACTAAGATCGTCTTCGGGACGCGATCGATCGATCAAAATGAAAGTGCATCTGCCGTTCCTCATACTAGTGGTGCTCTGTGCTCAAGTGCACTGCCAATTCTGGAAGTACTCGGAACAATTGTTCAATCCGTTCTCATGGATCCGACACGGCAAGACGGCCGCCCCCGTTGCTGCCCCCGTCGCCGCCCCCGAGCCGACGAAAACGACGACGACAGCCTTGCACCACTTGCAGCAGCAGCAGCAGCGACTGTCGCAATCGCAGCAGCCGCAACCGGCAAGTACAACCCCTGCGGCAATACCGCTTACCAATCCTAACAGCAACGCCGGCAACAATAAGAATTACGTTGTTGCATCGACGTACCATAATGGGACGTCGGCCGTTGCTTCCGCTGCTACCGTTGCCGCTGCCAAAGTGCCTGTCGTCAAAACATCGACCACAATCAGCGGCGATCGATTGTCGACAACGAAACGCGCTCTGAAGATCAAGTCGACGACACCTTTGGCCTCCTCGTCGTCCGTTCATCCCGGCAGCAAAAGCACGAGCCAGGTTTGGACGACGGTTCCTATCACCACGCAGTCGCCTAACAAGCTTGTTAAAAACGTGACTGATAAAACGGCAACTGCTACCGTCGTCACGGAAGCGACTACTTTACTGGATACAACCACCCAAGAGTTGTCCGGAACCACTGAGGAACCTAGAGACAATCATCGAGTGCACGACTTCTACCCGAGTAAGCGTGAGAAGCCGCAGGTCAAGATTGCTTCCAACATAAGCCAGGTTAGTGGTCTTGTTACTCATTCTAATTGCAATTTGCAATGGTGCGAACCTCTAACCGCGTCACTTGCACAACAACTCTTCCTTCCACCTTTCTTTCGAATAATTCACCAGGTGTGCCCAGTTTTGCGCCAATGCAGCGAAAAATCGAAAACAGCGCCTTGTCTTTTTTAATGCAAGCAAAAAAATAAATAAAAATCGAGTCCTTTCCGAAGGAAAAACCGAAGGACTCATCATCGGCCGTTCATTCGTTAGCATTGCAAGCTTTTGTGTTCCGTTCCTGTTTGAGCGTCCATCTGAAGCCACTGACAATGGCACGATGCAATAAAAACAAAAAAAAACAGAAAAAGAACCAACCAACATTTATTCCTCTTCTCCTCCGATGTGTATGTCTTCGGCGAGCAATGTGTAGGTACTATGTACACACATCGTGCTTGGGTACATACGGTACCTACGTGTATAAATATCGACATTGAACTTGAAATAACAAAATACAGGGTCACAGGTCGCCTGGAATTATATACATTCGCAGCGGCGGCCGTTGCAGCGAAAATGCACAACTCCGCTCGCTGCTGCACATATAGGCGCTGTTCTGGCTCGTTGTTCGATACTTGAAATTACTTCGCTGAAATAGCATCCAACCATTACCATTAGATAGGATCACATGACACGCTCTCTGCCACAAAAGAGATGCATTCTGCAAGAGGGTTTATTCGATGTGTGTGCAGTGTGAGATGGTTGCGCGGAGAACCGCAGCACTCGCTTTTTATTCTTCTTCGACTGGACTGCTGGCTTCTTCGAGCAGCGGACCATCGGAGCATCGACAGGAGAAGAAGACGCGCTCCGGTTCTCTCCTCTCTGCGTCTGTATCTGCCTGCCTGTGTGTGTGTATGACGACGATCAGGACTCTGGGCAGCCAGAGCGCGCCAATTGATGTTCATTCGAATCAATTTCGATCATAATAAATGCAACGACGTCGGCTCTCTAATCAAAGTGCTTCTGCACATTCTCATATACCGGATGCGCAACCTGCAGCAACAATGTTTCTTTCGTATTCGCACACTGCAGCGCGAATTTTATGCGCTCCGTATAACAGAGCTATAAAACGAGACTGCGCGAACGAACGAGTAAAAAAAAATACGCGGATTTTGCTCCTTTTTTTTAAATAAAAATATTATCTAATTGCATGACAGCAGAATTCTCCGACTGTCTGAAATGAAAATCGAACAAGGGAAACAAACTGTTGGAACGCTCCGACAAAATTCCCTCTGTATACTCCGATATTGCATAAAGTTGGACGATGCTTAGCGGAGTGTGAAAGACATCATATGTGCATTTACAGATAAATTATTCGTACAAGTAGAGTCAATGAAGTGAGAGATCATAGTGGCATTAATTAGTAATTGAGATTCACTTATTCCCGCGTCCAGTTTTCAACAGCATTTCTTAACTGCTGCCTCATTTAATTCGCTTTTTTTTGCCTTAATAAGCGAACGCAAATGTTACTACTGGCGATATTTCAAGCGGCGAAGAATCAGGCAGAATCTCGAATGCCGTCGATTATTACTTCTGGCGAGCCGAGCGATCGGCATACCTGCATCGATTTGAATATTTGGATTCGGACATAAGGACATGGTGCTCATGTTACGGCCGAAACGCATGTCGATCGATCGTAATTGCGGAAACGATCGCGTTTCCATGCAGAAGATCGAGGCTGGATGTTCGGTTCGCGGGAGATCGCGATGCGCCGATAGCGCGAAGAGGAGCGCTGGAAGAAACGGGGGCCCGCATCACCCTGTAGACGAGCGCGCCGGTAATGAGACGTCAGAGAAAGAGAAAATTATGCACTGGCAGGATTTTTTGCCGGAGCTTTGGAGATGGCGCGAACGTGATTAGACCACACCGAATCCTCTAAACGTGTACACGGCTTCGATCTCCGCGATATCCGCACACGGCAGATATACATCCGCCACAAATGTAAACGTAATTAAAAGATAAATTTCAACTTCACTTGCAGCCGAACACTTGTCAATTATAAGCAGAGCGTTAATTACATATTATATGCACAGTTGAACCAGAATGGCCTCCAGGTGCATCGGCAACACATACGCACGCACTCCGAGAGCGCACTTTTTTTTCTTCCCCCGTCCTTGCCCCTTCGCTCCGGCTCGCATTTTCTTTCGTTTTTTTTTTTCTTTTGTGCGTTTCGTCGTCGCGATAGACGTCCGACGACGCGACGATGCAAAATTGCAACATTAAATAGTGTGTATATCGATCGAAGGAGATGATTGTTGTGGCGAAGACGGAGAAGTGGTTCCCATCACAATTCTAATTGCGCACAGTCATTATTCTCATCAATTTTGTCACGCTGAAAGCCGTTCGTAAGGCAATTTTCAGATTATTATTTACCGTCCATGTGTATTCCACATCTGACGATGGTAATTGAAGATTCGGTCAAATGAATAGTGGTTTATTTTATTATCCAATTTCGCGCCGACTCTCAAATATTGACTGAGAATAATCCGCTTATTGATAATTCCCTTCAAGCTTCATTAGAATACCGAATTTCGATGACTCATTGCCTGGAGAAATTATGAAACTAAATGACCGATGCATTTTTGGTAACGACAAACGAAAAAGAAAAAATTCTTTGACTCTCCGACATAAATTTTCGGATCGTTAAAACGTTAAAACTTCGCCAAATGGTTGGTTTCGCATTAAAAGCGTGGGCGTTCACAAAAACTGACGCAAATTATGCAATTTGGTTTGTTCGAATGAAATAAAAATAACAGTAATCGTTTGCGATTTCGCTTGTCAATTCTTGGCAGAACTAATTGTTATTCCTATAGTGGTTGATTATGCAAATTCCGGTGATTGACTGCTCAATAAAAAACGTCGACGTTTATACGCCCACGCGTAACATACGTATCGAATTTTTCGTCCTGAACTTTTAATGTACGCACAAATGACTTTAATTTGGTCGATCGAGTTATCCGATGAATGGTTCGACACTTGCGAGCCTCTCCGAACCGGGCGTCAGAAAAGTGTTTGTTTTCGCATCGATCTCTCTCGATAGGCGAGACGCCGAAGAAGAATATGTGTGTATCTATGAATCTTTGAAGGAAACGCGACCATGCACACCGACTCAAGAGCCTTCGAGGCTCAACAGCAACAGCAACAGCAACAACAACACAACAACGGGCAACAGTAAGTGAACTATGTATATCGCGCAAACAACACAAAGATTCCATCCTGAGCGCACACAACGCAACTATTTATATTTGAATATTCGTGATGAAACAGTAATGTATGCAAATATGAGTGAAGTTCACATAAGGTTAGAACTTGCAGTCATATTCGATATCAAAAACAAAATAATGGCTCTTTCTTGGGCAAAGGATTAAATCTATAGAAATTTATCAAGTGGGCAGTCAACGAGAAAACATTCCTGAGAGTTATCCTAGCCACACACATGCACAAATGCATGCGCTCGAAATCGGAAGTTTTTCCGCGCTCTTTTGTTCTTCCCGAGAGAGACTTTTGCGAAAGTTCGTTGTTTCGTCAGCTTCGGGAAGCTCTTATGCGAAGAGCAGTCGGTTGGCGTTGCGAAATTAATCCGTAGCAGGGGCGTAATCGGCGATTAAAAATGCAAACAGAGACACCTTGCATAGCTCGGCGAGCATTTACATAATCTACGAGCGGTACTGCAACTGCAACATTTCGCTGCAAGGGAATGTGTGTATGTGCGCTGCTGAATTTATGGTTTTTGCGGCGAAAAGCGCGTCTCCGGAGAGAACCTGTGCACCGCGCGCGCAAAACGGAACGATTTCAATTCCAAGCGCAGTGTGACGATCACGATTATTGAAAAGACATCTACACAGATATTATTATATATGTTTTCGGCCGTCTCTCTCTCTCTCTCTCTCTCTCTGCGATTCCGCGTCTTTCGCACACGCACGCATTCTTCAGCGGCTGCGATGAGGAGATTCTTCGGGCGGCCGCGGATGAATAATGCATCGCGCGTTCTTATATTACACAATTAACAGCAGATTCTTCAAACGCTCGAAAAGAGCGATGGGCGAATGATAAACGTTCGAGGATAAAGCAACGAATTAAAGTGCGCGCACGAAGAGGCCGAAGAAGAAGAAAAAAAACCGCGAGCGAAATGAATGAATGAAAATAATAAAAGCGCAAAAAAAAAAGAAGCAACAACAACAGTTCATCTGACGCTTTTTTCCCTGCGTCCTTCTGCTGCTTTTTTTTTCTTCTCCTTGCTTCTTCTGCAAGCGAGCGCCCGTTTATGTGTGTGTGTGCGAGCACAATTGTTGCACTTAAGCCAACAGGGAACATACTAATTGCGAACGTGAGCCTCTCTTCGTAATCCATTAAGTTAATTACAACTGCCACTAATTTATATTAAATTAGCAAGTTACAGTTCGTGTGCATTGTGCACGTTGCACCTATCTGTGCATATGGAATGGCAAGACGGCAAAAAGGGCAACGGAAGATGAAGATTAACGGCGACCCGACCGAGATGAAGATGAATTCGCTGTTGCGCCCAAAGTAAATACGCGTGGCCGAAACAGGGAAAACGGGGTTTCGGCTGCGGCTTCGGAGTGCTCGCTCTTCGCGCCGATCATCTCGATTATCCTTTTAACGACGCCTTGGTGCTCCGGCTAAATGCAATCGACTTAAATTTCAGTGCGAAGCAATAAATGCTCGAAGTTAATTGATCGATCACTTGGCTATTCCGCTTTTTGCTTCGGCAGGCAAAAAAATCTTCTCAAGGCGAATAGCGTCGGCTTTATCGAGAGATCGAAAAGCAAAAAACTTCATACAATTGACAATATTGAAGTATATTTGAGGTACAAAAGTTTTAAATGAAATTAAAAAAAGCATCATTAAAATAAGCATAAATTTTAAGTTTTAAATAATTGCACTGTATACTGCAAAAAATCGTCGCGTAAAAACACGGAACTGTTCGCAAATTGCGTTCCATTAAAATCCAAAGTGAATTTTCGATTGGTAACCTGCTTAAAATCATACAGAAAAGATGTGTTTCTATTAGGCAGAAAAAAGCGTGGCTAATTCGACTTTAACGTCGTTATTGCTAAGAAAGACATATTTTCGGACAAGCAAACAAACGGGCGAAATAATAATAAAAAAAGCACCAACTAACCGAATGGAAATTGAAAAAAGTTCATTCGTCTGTGCACAATTGGGTCATTTTTTATATGTGTGTATATACACGTTTTTTTTTGTTAGCGGCACGGACGCATAAAGTGCGCAATAAAATTCAGCGTAAAGTGCAACGTCCGTTGGGAAAAGATGCATTTATTGGAATTCACATACAGCTATAAAACAGAAGTAAAGACCACCAATTAGAATAGAAATGGACGTTGTTCAATGCGAATTTTCCGAGAACTTTAAATGCATCGGGATCACATATTAACCTTGATAAGATCGCGTGGATTATTAATAATCGCGTCTCTTTCTATCGCGCTCCGCGCCGAAGAGACTGGGACGAGCGTTTCCGGTACTGGTTGCAGCCGTTGTTGCGTTTGCCCAAGGAAAACCGACGTCGCTTTATTCAACGAAATGAGCGCTGCCCATTTATTGAAGATCTGCATCGGCGGAAAAAAATAACAAGCACTGCAGTGGCATTCGACGAGCGCGATGCGTTTCTTTCTGCTTTTTCTTTCTCCCGTTTACATTGTGGCTCGGCTATCTTAATTATTCGTTAATTATTCGAAAAGACGCTCATTCGTCATATCATGCTCTCGGATTACGAGCATTAATTCCGAGCGTATAACTGCCAGCGAGCTTAAGCAAGTGGTTGAGCGACTGGACTCGTCTTTAAAAGAGCTCGTCGCGTTTACTGCTGATTAAAAGTGCGCTCAAATTATGTTATTACAAGATGTGGAATAAAAGATTGATCAACTGTATCCGCACGTATCGGCTCTTCTTCTTGCGCTCCATGTGGATGTGTGTATGTGCGTGCGTGCGCGCGAGTGTGTGTGTATTTTATAAATACATTGCCAATTTGCACATATTAACGGCTGTACTGATTTCTACATCTATTAAATGACTATTAAATTTATTAGAGACATATCTGAGCGTAGAAACCGCTAAACTACATCTGTGTGCTGAAACAAATTCGCATCCTAGAAAAGTGCTCTCGGTTCTTCTTCGCATGGCACTCGCATCGCATACTGCGCGACGCTGAATTTGCCCGCGCGCAATTTTTTACGGCCGATTATCGGAAAAACCAATTATTGAAAGTAATATTTTTATTGCGACCGTAAAACAACCAATTTTATTAGCATCTCATTCCTCTCATTTTTTATATGCCGTATTCCGTACGCGCGGATTTCGATATTTGTCTCCTTTGCGACTGCGAAGCCGCAACGATCTAGATTCTAGCAGAATCAGCAAAACGGTGTTGAAGAATAAAAGCTTAATTTTATAGAAAAATCGCCTAGTAATTAAAAAAAAAATCATTATGCAATTCAAACAAAAAAAATTGAAAAAATGAAAATCACGAGAGAAAGTATAAAAACGAATCGAGAACTGGAAGAAGCCGTGATGCATAAGGTTGTCAGCTACTGCGCACGCTCAATGACCACGGAAATCAAAAGAATCGGTTTTTCGAAAGAGCCTAATGAGCGTTTACGCCACGGCAAACAGTTGATGGCAAATTATGCGCTTCGCAACTAGGAAAATTGATTTCGGCATAAAAGTAACGGTGTAGCATTACGTTCGGCCGGTAATCGTATCATTCGGAATATGTTTTAGGATACCCGATATGGGTTGTTCGATCGACGGCCGGCTCATACCTGTAATTAGTGGCAGATATTGGCGTGAGAACGGACCGTGCATCTGATGCAAGCAAATTAGGCATTTTATGTATATTACATGTGTGATGTGCGTTCGCCGTACATCGATCTACGTACGCCGTACGTACTTGTGCATGCGTTTTCCACATGAAACGTTGTACGCGTGTATATAAAATCGATACAGCGGGCCGTTAACTTTCATCACACATAAAACACTTCTTTGCGCGCCGTAGAAAAATCCTAATTACTTGTTTAATTTACGCGAGACGTTCGCGGCGCATAAAGTTCCCTTAATTGTGTCTCTAATGTCGACGACGGCGTGTCCGCGACGTCCGCGCGGACCGCGCTGCGAGCGCGAGAGATTCCAACGGGGGTTATTTATACAAAGGCGATGTTTGCCAACAACCATCAGATGGGAAAAGAAAAGTGCGAATCGCACCTGATGCACACGCAACACACAGCATATGTGTATATATATATCTATATATATAGTAATGCATGCACACAAGAGAAACGCGTACGCCGGCACAGAATGCATTCACATGGACGCTGATATATTGAGTGTAGAATGTGCGAGTTGAAATTTACTGAATCTGTACACGGAATTGCTACATATAACGCACATTTATGGCATTAACGATAACATGCTGCTGCATATAATGAATAAATATGAAATAATAACTTGATTCGCAATTATATCCTGCATTCAACTTGTTTAGTCTAACGTGAACTTGAACTCCTGTACCGCTAGCTAATATTAATTAATCGTAATATCATTAAGCGCCGGCATTAGACGGCGAAACATTATGCTCCGTACGCGAACAAAAGACTTTTGTTTTTACTTTTTATTACTTATTCCATTAATTTTATTTCAAAGGTCACTAAATTTTACCACTTTACACTTAAAAGCAGTATCCCTTAGCTCTTAAGACCCATTAAGTTCATTTGCTTTAACAACTGATTGATAAAATATTGGAACAATGTAGAAAAGAAGAAGAAAAAAAACAAGAAATTGGTGTTAATTGAAAACATAAATACTGCCTTGGAAATAAGGGGAAAAAACGCACAATAATGATTGCATTAACACAAAGAGAACGAGGAGCCCAGCATATAGGCATCCGCAGAAGAAGACGCATCAGCAGCAGCAACAGCAGAAGAAGAAGAAGAAGTACGCAGAAGAAGAGTGCAACTGCGATCGATCGATCGATGTCCTTGCATCAGGATGTGCCATAAAACTTGTTTGTCGACTCGCGGTTTTTTGTTGTAGCCGATGCTGTTGTTGTCGTCGTCGTCGTTGTATTCTTTACACCGGCTTGTTCCGAAGAGGAATCTGTAGTAAATAGTAAATTGACAGTTTGATACATCCCGGAAACTTCATTTATACGCTGGAACGAGGAAAATCGACATGCCTCTGCACCTCGGGAATATTCATAAGAAGACGGAGAAGTCGAACGGCGAGCAACAGCAGCAGCGGAATAAGCAGCAGCAACAGCAGCAGCAGCAGCAGCAGCAGCAGCACAACAAGAAGAATATAATTATTCGTCTTGTTGTTTTTCTTTTCCTATATATGTAGATATAATACGTATACAGCGAGCGCGTTCTTCTTCCTTCATTACGAATGCACGCCTTTCGTACATAGGCACATAGTTGGTACACACAAACAGAGCAACGGCCATCTCCGCGTCTCTTTTTTCTTTTCTTCGGCATCGAGATCGATCCCTACGTTGCGCATAATAAATTTCATATTGCGAGTTTTGTGTTGCGGGCGCTCGCTCGCCGGTAATTTGTGCTTAATTGAAGTTCGAACGGCGGCAGCGGCAGCGGCGGCTCTCCAGAAAGAAACAATTCGCTCTATCTGTGCAGCGGACAGCGAGCAGCAGCGTTCTGTTCCCCCGCGGCCAATCGGGAAAACTGCTGGCGTTCAATGGAATGGCAATAATGCCATTACAATCCCCATACACGAATCATCATCATTATTGTTCTTGTTGCTGTTGTTGTTGTAGTTGTAGTTGTAGTTGTAGCTGTTGCAGTTGCTGGTGCTCGCTTGGTTCTTGCTGTTATTATTATTATATGCAAATAAATTACTTTTTTCATTCTACTTTCTTGCACTTGATGCGCTATTGCAGCGCTGCCGATAAACCATTGCATTCTGATTGAAATTTATATGGAGAAAAAGACGAGGAATGAATGAAGAAGAGAAAAAAAAACGGCTCAGGCAAATACTATAATTACGATTTCATTGTTTCCCCGAAGAGGATTAATAGAAAACTGTTCACATTGCCGTCGTTGCGCACGTATTGTGCGTAAAATGAGTCTGAAAACTTCGAAAGTGCAACGTAAATTGCATTCGCGCGCCGCAAAAACCCATCATTGCCCCGATGAAAGAAGAAAAAATCGGAAAACCATTCGCACTTTTATTGGCATGCATATAAAACGCCGACTATAACAATCAACAGTAAATTTCTTCCATATGCAGCAGAAACATTACTTTCCTTTAATGAAACGTTTAATTTATTCTCTCTAATTGGTCGTTATTAAAGAATACACCAACTTATTTTCGCTAGCTTGTCCGACTTTTACACTTGGTGACTTACGTGACACAAAAATTACCGGCTTTTCTACGACAGCATAAAAAAAATGGAAGCAATTAGTGCAAGACCTTTACTTGGGCGCCAATTAGTTCGCTTAATGCAATAAAAAAGAAAAGGTTGTTTGTTTGTTTGTCTTTTTTTTGCTAAATTTAATTTAATTTTTATTTCTTAATTGTTTAAAATAAAATGGTAAAAACAAAAAGCATTAGCTGTGTGGTGTATTAGAACAAGAGCCAAGAGCCATTGATATTTCACATTAGGCGCAATAAATATTTAATTGATCGAACGAAACGATACGTCCGTAAAGTAGTACCGTCATTTAATTGGTAAATTACTTAACACAAATCTATTAGTGACATAGTTCGCGATCGTAAAGTTTCACGTATGTGCATTAGGAGGACGTGTTCGTCGATATCAATCTTAATTGGCACGTCGAGCTCGGCTGCACGTAATTAATTGATTTCCGAAGGCGGAAAAAATGCGACACGAATTAAGAGATTCCTCGTTTGCGTTCGTCTCTTCCGTTTTCCCTCCGCGAAGAAAACAGAAATTCGTCGTAACGGAATAACAGCTTTTTTGTTGTTTTTTTAATTCCGTTACAGGGGAAGAAAAAACAAATGAATCATAACAATCAAAACGCAATGCACGATTGCGAATAATTGCGAATAATCGTAAAAGAATTTCGCATCGGGATCGGCCGGTGAATGCAGAGAAGCGGAGAAAAAGCGGCGTTCGAAGCGAAAGAAAAAGCGGACACTGCAAACGGTAAAGAGCACGGCGAACACTTTTCTTTGATAATAAAATCGGCGATTTCGCTAAATGCCTCATGTCGTAACGAATCGCTAAGGAGCGTATTAAAATCCAATTAGAGAAACAACACATGTTACATGCACGCGCATTGTTGTTCGCTAATAATCATTAGCGTCGCATCGATCGGAAATAATTAGAAAAAAGAAAGAGTGAAGCAGCGAGAGAATATATAATCGCCAAGACCAATAACGTCGGTATCTGTATACATATAATAATGGAATAATAATTAGCGTCGATGGAACGGAACGGAACGAATGAACTCGCCGATATGCTGTCGATGCTCCGTCTAACGTCTTGCATCCGACCAGCATCCAATAAAAAGAACACGCTGCACGAAGAAAACATTAACGAAAAAGCAAATAACGATTGTATTCCGGTCGCCGTGCGAGTCGTCTCGAAAAATCCGCCGTTCGTTACGAGTTACAGGTTTCCTAATGCACCCAGCCGGCGTGCGAGTTGGAAATTCGAAATTTTTAACGTACAAAGAGCTTCGATTCACCCTCAATGAAGCTTTGATTCATTAGACACGACCGCACGGTAAATATTCGTTAAGATGGTTTTTCAATTTTTTTATTTTTATTTTTTGTTGTTCTTTTCATCATCGACATCATCTTCGGCTCGGCTTCTTAGCCGACCGAGCGCTGCACACAAAAGGAAGACATCATTAGAGAAAGGCATAGTAATATTACACGAACTTGGTACTATTCCCATTGGTGTCATTCTAATCTGTACACAATCAGAGACTGTCATACAACATTTATGCATTTATATTGTTGCTCACCTATAGACATAAAATGAAATATCTAAATTGAATAAACGTGACGACTCGTTGTTTATACGTGGAGCGATTGTCATCAGCTGCATCATGCATGTACAATTGAACATGACGATGTACATGGCGACGAACATTATTGGTGACACCAATATCGGCCAGGGTTGATGAATTTAATGCGCAATTAACATCATTCCGGACCGAATATTATTTCGCAGCGCGAACGTACCGCGTACCGATTGCCCATTGTTGGCACCTCTTCGGTCTGCCGCCTAAGCACTAAGTGCCGAAACCATTTGGGTTCATTTAGGAGCGAGCGCTTTATTAGCGACCACGCTCTTCCGTTCGCTCTCACCTGAAAGCTCTCCGATGGCGTTCTTATATATCGTCCCATACGTTTTACAGAAACGAAACGCAGATACGTTGTGCAGATAGGATTTTCGAGTTTTGAGTGAGGCGAGCGTGGGAAGTGATGATTAAAACGGATATGTATTTGTTTTTATTGTTTGAGCGCGCGGAAAAATTGAGTGCTAAACGTCGCGCGGGATTAACAGACATTTAAGGCGCATATCCTGCTTAACAATCACTAGGAGCATTTGCTAGTTAAGCTAATATTGTTTTCAGATTTAGACGTTCAGTTAATGTTATCAATTAATTGCTTATCTCGATGCGCCTTTTTCTTAATTTACGCAATCTCAAAATGCCACAGTTAATAAACTTAATTAGTAATTTACATTAATTAAAAAAAAACTTTTCCGGTCTTGGAACATGAGCCTAGTAGTTTTCACTTTATAAGCAAAAACAAAAAAACGGTGATAATGTACACCGAAAAAGAGAAACAGAAAAAAGACTTTGTTTTACATAAAACAAAACCGGAAAATACAATAAAACATTTTTTTAGAAAATAACTTCACTCAGAAAATATAAGAAAAGCACAATTGCATAATTCGAGTTCAAGACATAAAATCTATGAGCATCTTTTTTACGTAACACGAATCAAAATACTTGGCCTACTGAATTTGAATGAAACACATACCACACAAAAAAAAATAAAAATAAAGGAACAACGAGAACAAGTGAATCAATTTGTAACACGTCCAGCATCAGCTTTGTACTTTATGTAAAAATTAAGTAACGTTCGGCACGTAAAGTGTGAAGCATAAAAATTAATTTCCTGTACAGTTAGATGCCGTTTTCGCAGTATCAAAAGCTGCTCCGCAGAGTCGCGATCTGTTAATCCGACGTGTGCGATTCGGTCTCGTCTGAACAATTCGCTCGCATTGTGGCCGGCAATAAATTGGTCTAATGAGGCGGCTCCGATGCTCTCTTTGCCCATGCAAACTCCGTACGTACGGGCACACACAAAGCGCGATTGATTCGAAATCGAACGGTCGCGGTAGCATCTCGCCGCAGCTTCCGAACAGATCAGCGGACCCGGCTGAAGAACTTGGTCGCCGCTTAAGGAGCGCAGGAAACGCACGCACAAAATATTCCGGAAATAGGTTTATTGCCATATCTGCACGACTCCGTGTGTGAGTATTTACATACGGATACAGTTATCGGAGGATTCACGAGCATTACACACACACGTGATGACACACAGATGCAGAAGAGCAAACGGATTTATATGTTTATGTAGCTGGTTCCGTTGATTTTCTCGTTACTTTCACGTAATCAGAAACATAAGATTGCATTTCGCGTGTGTGTGCACATTATGTTTGCGGTGTGCCTGCATGTGTTGGTGTGTACAACTCGCAATTCTCATAGATCTTCCTCTATTAACAATCAATTATTTGCGCGATTGCTCGTTTGGAACTCCGGCGGTCACTTTCTACAATTCATCTAAATACGAAGTTGCGTAGCATACGTGTCGAGTCGAAAAAGAAATTCCGCTATGCAAATAAAAAGTCGTGGCCCAGTAAAAGTGGCGACCAAGTTTTTTTTTTCGTCTTTCCGCTTTTTAAAATTCGACCGTCGACGATGTCGGCGAAGAGCGCAACGCGTGTGACATTTCTTTCGCACTCAATCGAGGTGTTGCATTTACGGCTGTACTTACAGGCGAACATATAAACCACACGATACTAATTTGCGTGTTCGTTTAATTAGTGAATAATTGTAAACTTTCCGTTGTTAATGGCGTCATTAGGAGCCATTAAATTATTACAAGTCAAATAAAGTAAATTATGTATTTACGGTCGTTTTGAGTCCGCTAATGGTAATTAGGAATAGGGTTTTACGTCGCTTTTTCGGTGCTTTGTTTCCGCAAATAAGCGCGCCGGTAATGATTGTTTTATTCTTGCAGTTAGTTAGTTTTGCTTTTTTCTTTCGGCCTGTTTTTGTGCGTGTTTGTCTTTCTGTCTATGTGTTGTTGTTTTTTTTTTTAATATATATTTCGGCTTGTTTCGTTATAACAATTTGGCTTTTGTTCCTTTGTGCTACGCACGACTGTATGTCATTTTTAGTAGTTAATAAATTTACTTACCAACTCCATTGTTAATAAATATAGTTATTTCCAGAAGAAATTGTTTATCGTTAAGTGCGCGAAGCGGACGTTCCGATTTAACAAACAACAAAAAGTAATTGTTTATTGGATGCGTTCGCATTTGTTTGAGAAAATTCGAGTCAATCGGCAGCAAACATAATTTGTTTTTTTTTTTCACAGAAAAAACACTGGATGACACATTAACAGTCTTATTAGAAAATATTCTTCGTAATTAGCAAATAATTAACAAAAAAGAAAAAACAAATTGCGAGATCAGTCGTTATAATTTTTTTTTGAAAAAAAGCAAACGAAATAAACTTTTTATGGCTCAATTGTCACAATAGAATCGTTTACACAGGCAGAAGAAAAGAAGTTGAGAAGATGGAGAAAAACGGCGAGAAACAGTTTTAACAGAGACGTATGAATTCAACTCTTGCAAGACTTGATTGTTCTTGCCGTGTGCCATTTGTACTTTTTTCCACCCGCCGTCAACAATACGCGAACAATGTACACAAGCGGTAGCGTTAAATTATTATTTAACGTTATTAGAATTGTTTATATGAATATAGTTAATACCAGTCGAATATGCTTCGTCATAGGTTCAGGTGCATTCTACCTTTGTATTATTTATTGAGTGGACGGGTTATGCGATTCCGTTAAAAAAAGTAATAAAATTTCTTTTACGAAATTTCTCATCGTCGATATTTGCTCGATGAAAATGACGGCTAATAGAGCGGAACGTGTCGCGTCGCCTTTTGGTGGAACGAACTTTCCACCTTAATTAGTACCTGTATTTTCAATAATCTCTCGTTATGGTCCGCATCGGAGGTACTGTTAACGCCTCGTCAATGCAAACCTTTTCACGGCCAGAATAGGTCTCACAGTTCGTTTATTTTGCATAAACAAACACCATTGCAAACACTAAAATAATTTTCTGTTTGTGTTATTTAATGGCCGAAAATTAATTAACTACGTTCTGAAGAAAGGAAATTAAAGAAAAAAGAAATGAATAAGGCAATCTGTTGTTAGGACTTTAAAGCAATGTTCTTCGGCAAGTGGTAAATGTCGACAGCGAGAGGACAAGCGAAGAAAAATGCTTGTCGTGTTCGCGTTTTTATTGGAACAAACGTTTGCCACTATCTAAAATATGGATCTCAGGTTTCGCTAAAGAGATTCTCTTAAACAATGCCAAACAACAGTTCCAGTTATACCTTATCACGCTTCATTTGCAGTCCCCTATTGTTGCCCATTTGCCATGACCAAAGAGTCGTAAGAATAGGCGACCAGTGGGCCAAATCGTTTGTCAATTCGCTGCCCACTTCATAAAACCGTAATGCAATTGTGCAAAACGCGCACGGCAAACTTTACGAGCGAATTCTAA